>JAODOY010023986.1:34733-48299 GCA_025399855.1 Forbesichthys papilliferus
TAGATGGTGCTGTAAGTTGCTTGTCTTCTTTGGGAAGTATCTTAACGTCCTTCTTCTCTTTAGATGGTGCTGTAAGTCGCTTGTCTTCTTTGGGAAGTATCTTAACGTCCTTCTTCTCTTTAGATGGTGCTGTAAGTTGCTTGTCTTCTTTGAAAAGCTCATTGACTTCTTCAGATGTTTTATTTCGATCTTTGTCTTCTTTGAAAGGTTTATTCACTTCTTTCTTTTCTCCAGATGGTTTCTTTGATTTCTTGTCTTCTTTGGGGAGCTTCTTGACTTCTTTTTCTGCTTTAGAGGGTTTTATAGGTTTCTTGTCATCTTTGGGAAGCCCTTGGACATCTCTAGATGGGTTCTGTGTTTCTTTCTCTTCTTTGAGAAGTTTTTTAATTTCAGTCTTTTCTTTAAATGTTTTTTTTGGTTCCTCGTCTTTATGGACCTTCTTGATATCTTTTTCCTTTTTAGACGGCTTCGTTGGTTCCTTCTCTTCTTTGTAAATTATCTTAAATTCCTTCTCCTTAGATGCTTTTGAAGCTTCCATCTCTTCTTTGGGAAGCTCATTGACATCTTTAGATGTTTGCTTTTGCTCTTTGTCTTCTTTACGAAGTTTATTCACTTCTTTCTTTTCTGTAGACAGTTTTTTTGGTTGCTTGTCTTCTTTAAGAAGTATCTTAACTTTCTTCTCTTTAGATGGTGTTGTAAGCTCCTTTTTTTTAGGAAGTTCCTTAACATCTTCAGATGTTTTATTTAATCCTTTGTCTTCTTTGAAAAGTTTCTTAAATTCTTTCTTTTCTCCAGATGTTTTCTTTGATTTATTGTCTTCTTTGGGGAGCTTCTTGACTTCTTTAGAGGGTTTGATATGTTCCTTGTCTGTTTTGGGAAGCTCTTTTACTTCTTTTGATGTTTTCTTTGGTTCATTGTCTTCTTTGAGAAGTTTCTTCACTACCGTCTTTTCTTTAGACGGTTTCTTTGGTTCCTTCTCTTCTTTAGTAATGTTCTTAACCTCATTCTCTTCTTTAGATGGTGTTGTAGGTTCCTTGTCTTGTTTGGGAAACGTCTTGACTTCTATAGATGTTTTCTTTGGTTCTTTGTCTTCTTTCAGAAGTTTCTTTACTTCCATCTTTTCTGTTGACGGCTTCTTTGTTTCCTTTTCTCCTTTGGGGAGTTTATTTACTTCATTATCTTTTTTAAATGGTGTCTGTGACTGTTGCTCTTCTTTGGGAAGTATCTGAACTTCCTTCTCTTCTTTAGAAGGTGTTGTAGGTTCCTTGTCTTCTTTGGGAAGCTTATTGACTTCTTTGGATGTTTTCCTTGGTTTTTTGTCATCTTTGAGAAGTTTCTTCACTTCTTTCTTTTCTCCAGATGTTTTCTTTATTTCCTTGTCATCTTTGGGGAGTGTTTTCCCATCTATTTCTTCTTTAGGTGGTCTCTGTGGTTGTTTCTTTTCTTTGGGAACTATCTTAACTTCATTATCTTCTTTAGTACGTTTCTTAACAGCTTTCTCTCTAGATGGTGTTGTAGGTTCCGTGTCTTCTTTAGGAAGCTTCATGACTTCTTCAGCTGTTTTCTTTGGTTCTTTGTCTTCTTTGAGAAGTTTCTTCACTTCCTTCTTTTCTTTAGTCAGTTTCTTTGCTTCTTTGTCATCTTTGGGAAGCTCCGTGAATTCTTTTAGTGCTTTAGATGGTTTCTGTGGTTGTTTCTCTTCTTTGGGAAGTATATTATCATCCTTCTCTTCTTTAGCTGGTGTTGTATGTTCTCTGACTTTTTTGGGAAGCTCCCTGACTTTTTCAGCTATTTTCTTCGGTTCTTTGTCTTCTTTGAGACGTTTCTTTGTTTCCACCGTTTCTTTAATCAGTGTTGTTGCTTCCTTGTCATCTTTAGGGAGCTTCTTGATTTCTTTTTCCGCTTTAGGTGGTGTCTTTATTTCTTTCTCTTCTTTGATAAGTATCTTAACTTCCTTCTCTTTTTTAGATAGTGTTGTATTACCCTTATCTTTTTTGGGAAGCTCCTTGGCTTCAGCTGTTTTCCTTGGCTCTTTGTCTTGTTTGTGAGGTTTCTTCGTTTCCTTCCTTTCTTTAGATGGCTTCTTTAGTTTTCTGTCATCTTTGAGGTGCTTCTTCACTTCTTTTTCTTCTTTATGCAGCTTCTTTGATTCCTTATCTTCTTTGAGAAGCTCTTTGGCTTCCTTGTCATCTTTTACAAGCTGTTTGACTTCTTTTTCTTCTGGAAATGATTCCCTTTGTTTCTTGTCACCTTCAGATATCTCTCTCACTTCTTTCTCATCCTTTGATGGTTTCATTGTTTCCTTGAGTTCTTTTGCAATTACTTTGACTTTTTTAGATGTTTTCTTTTGTTCTTTCTCTTCTTTGTGAAGTTTCTTCCCTTCCTTCATTTCTTTAGATTTGTCTTTTGGTTCCATGTCTTCTTTGTCGAGCTTTCTCACTACTTTTTCTTTGTTAGCTAGTATCTCCTTGTCTTCTTTTGGAATTTGTTTCATTTCCTTTTCTTCTACAGACAACTTCTTGTCTTCTTTGTGAAGCTTTTCTTCTCTCACTTCTACAGAAGATTTCTTTAGTTTATTCTTTTCTTTGGAAACCTTGATCCCACTGATTTCTTTAGAGGGTTTTTTTCGTTGCTTTTCTTCTGAGGGTTTCTTAACTTCTTGCTCTTCTTTAGAAAGCTTCTTTACTTGCTCCTCTGTTTGTTTTTCTTTTTTAGAAGGTATCTTTGGTTCTTCGTCTCTCTTAGATAGTTCTTGTTTATCTGCAGAAGACTCCTTCAATTCTGTCACATCTCTGGTAAACGTCTTCTGAGATCTCTGGTCTGAATCTAGAATCAAATCACAGTTTTATATGCGGAATTGCAGAAAATATTGATTATTTCCGATATATTTGCACTGATACTGTAGACTGAAGTGATTTTCCTAAGAAGAACATATTCCTGGATCAACATCCCACATTATGTTCCTAGATATACAGTATACTGGAAGCAACTAATCATTAGTCATCTGATGAAAATGTTGTTCCAGGAATGCAATGTAAAATGTTGATCATGGAAGCTTTAAAATCACATTGTACACAGACTCTAAACATAACTTTCCATTGCAATAATTATTAAACTAAAAGCTCTACAATGATTCTATACCATTATTTTAAATTTTGACATGGTAGATGCTCCAAGACGTGGTCAAAGATCCACTATGCATGTTGACTCTAAAGTCTTTAAATAGTAACTGCACCCTAAAATATGTTTTTTAAGTAATAGGACTGAACTGTGATGAGACACATTTTATTGGATGAAAATAGCTCTACACATCATATCCGTTCAAAAATCACCCAAGGACCTGGCTGGCTTACGGGCGTACTTTTCGTGCACTAGTTCATCATCAAATCAAATGTTAACATTCTCTGATCTCTTTCTCTCTTCCCTTACTTTGTAGCAGTGGGTGGAGTCAGGCTCAAAACTGGGGTGAAGTTACACTTTGTGATTCCAAAATACAAATTAAAAAGAACATTTCCAAAGAATGTTGGTAGTGTAATAGTGTATCAGCATTTGAGACCTATAGTATATCAGGATACGGTTCAGGTCTATGTTACTTGTCTTTTGTTGTGCATCTCGATACCGTGGCGCTTTAATTCAGGTGAGTGTTAAAATGCATAATAGATAACATCATTAAAACTATTAAAAGACTTTAAAAAGAACAAAATCAGTGAATTACAAATACTTCATTATAGATTGTTGACAGATGTAGACATAACACGCATACGGCTAATCAAAATGTATGAACTCACTTTACAAAGAAGATGGAGAGATGAATGATGACACTTAATAAAAAATAAAAATATGTAATCATGTGATTGTACCTTTCTCAAGATGAATTTCATATTCGTGTCTACTCTTGGAGTGCTTCTCTGATTCAAAGATATCTTTGGATCTGATCCTTCTAACTTTTACCAAAGGAATGTTCTTCTGTCGCTTATGTTCGATTTTCCTGCTCTCACTGTTGTTGTTTTCATCATCATCAATGATGTCGACAGGCTTGTCTCTGTGAAGTTTCTCATCATCCATTTTGGAAACCGTATCTAGAACATTAAGTGTTGCCGCTGTCAGAATCTCTAGGTCAAATGGTTCAACTGATAACTCGGATTTTTCCACCTCTGTCAGGTCTGTGAGTATTTTCTTTTCCTCCTCTTCTTCCTCACTTGTCAGCATGTCTTCAGGTCCAACCTCTTGATCTTCCTCACCAGCTTCTCCATCAGTGTCATTGACACCATGCTCAGCAAAACCAAGTTGATCTGTGTTGTCTTTGTGATATTTGACGTAGTCTATCTGGACTTCTTCTTTAACAAAGGAGGTTGTCTTTTTGTCTAAACGATCATCTTCTTTCTTGTCACCTGTGTCATAAAGCTCCATCTCTTCCTCTTCCTCAGCCAGGTCTTGTCCATCATCCCTGTGGCCTTTATCTTCAACGGGGAGGTAATCGTCATTATCCTCATTATCATCATGAGCCTTCTGAACCTCCTTCTTATCTGGGTACTCCTTGGATTTAATTTCCTCTTTCTCCTCAGATTTGATCTCATCCTCCAATTTGATATCCTCCTCATCCTGCTCCTCTATTGTGATTTCCTCTTCAGATTTGATCTCCTTTTCCTCACATTTTCTCTCCTCTTTCTCGTCTTCAGGTTTGATCTCATCTTCCTTTTCCTCATATTTGAGCTCATCCTCCAATTTCAAATCCTCCTCATCCTGCTCCTCGATTGTGATTTCCTCTTCAGATTTTATCTCCTCTATCTTTTTCTCAGATTTTATCTCCGCTTGCTCTAATTTTAAATCATTTTCTTCTGCCCCTTCAAATATGATTTCTTCAGATGAGATCTCCTCTTCCTCTAATGTTATCTCCTCCTCCTGAATTATTATTTTCTTTTCAGATGTGATCTCCTCTTTCTCCAATTCTCTTTCCTTCTCCTCAAATGTAATATCCTCTTCAAATGTGATCTCCTCCTCTTTTTCCTTCTCTTCCCCATCCTCGGATTCGAGCTCCATTTTCACTTTATCAGATTTACTCTCCACTGTCTCCGATTTGATGTCCTCGTCTTTTTCGGGTGTGATCTCCTCTTCCACCTCCTCAGATTTGATGTCTTGCTCCAATACGATCTTCTCCTTGGACTCTTCTTCCTCCTCCAGTGTTATCCCTTCATCATCAGCTGTGATCTCCTCCAAAATTATTTCCTCCTCCTCAGATGTTATCTCCTCTTCGGATTTGATCTTTTCTTCCTCCAATATTATATTCTCCTCCTCTTCCTCAGATGTAACCTCCACCTCAGATTTGATCGCCTCCTCCTCTTGTAGTTCCTTGGCCTCACCTCTGTCCTCAACTGCGGTATCCTCCTCTTTCTCATCTTCATCAGTGTCCATCTGTTCCTCTTTAGTATCCTCCTCCTCCTCTGGAGATTCCAATCCCTCCTCCTTCTCTTGTGGATCTTCTATCTCCTCCATTTTCTCCTCTTCATCTTTCTCGGTATCAAATGGTTGCGCCTCCTCTTCAGAGATGTTCTCGTCGTCAGTGGAAGGTTCTTGTTCAGTTTCTTCAAGGTGTGCCACTGATGATGTGATAGTAACACATTTAGTTGCTACATTCCTTCAGTTGCATGACTCAGTAAAGCCCATTTACACCAACATGTGTCTTTAGTACATTTGGTTGAAGAGCATATACTGTAAAATAAACAACCAATCATATAGAAAATGCCAATAAAGCAGGTCTATACAGTACATGCTCACACAGTTCTGAGTTAAAGGTCTAATCAGCCACATTAACACAAGCCATCTGTGTATCTTTCCAGGGCTATAATGAGTATCATCATAAAGGAGTTATCTGCTCGGAAAATACCATGGTGGTCTGCCTCGGCTTCAATGGTTGCTTCTTCTCCGTCCGTTGTGTCTTTTTGAGTATCACTTATCTCTGAAGCCTGGGCAGTCTCATCTTGTGCAGCATGTATAGCCTCTGTAAGTGTATGAGCAAGGCAACGTCATCTGTCATCCGCATTTGGCGCAGACGTGAAGGGTCACACACGCAAGTAATTATGGGGTGGTGATGAATGGTGACTGAGATTAACATTTATGACCAAATCCATGTCCACGGAGATACATGCAATAATGTTTAATGAAATATCCAATGAAAACATAATTCTGTACAGACATACAGTAGAGAAAATGCTTGGACAATCCAAATACACACTGGTAGTACAGTATATAGGAATGTATCTTTATAAAATATATACATTTCATGCCAACACTTCACAGGAAACCCCAAAAATCAACATGGAAACAAAAAGGAATGTGTATATAAAAATGGGATGCAAATGAAAAGTTATTTCAAATTGTCAAATCAAAATGTCTGTGAAATGTCCATCAGATAACAATGGCACAGCACAAAACACATTATTTGGCTTGTGGTAATACTTTTTGGATTATTTATTTATTAGCAACATTGACTTTTAAATTGTGATACACACAAATCACACAAATCACATACAGTACACACATATGCATAACATATGCATTATATTTTAGATATGTAAGACACTTCAGAAAGAGTACGAAGGGTGAAACACACTTGAAAATGCAATGGTACGTGCATGACATGCCAAAGGTATATATTGTTCAAATAGTCACAATGACTCAAGAAATCTAAGCCACGTATTTGTAGGATATCTGATTTATATCATGTATGTAAACGATGACATTTTGCATACCTTTTTCAATAGGTGGCAAGAACTGACCTGAATTTAAAAGATGATATCAATAGCAGTCCATGTCTAGGATTTTTATGATGATCAATATTTGATCATTTTAAATACATTGTTTAATAGTTGAAGATAATGATGTCTTCAGATACATCAAAAGATGAATTTTACAATGCTTGCATTAAAATAAACTTAAACGCTTACCTTCTCTCACCAAATGTATGTCTGCTGATGAGGCCAACCTTTCATCTGAACAAATACAACAAAAGCAGTTTGTATCAGTACATAATTATAAAGCAGGCACATATTAAACATAATAAACAATCTTACAATATGAAAAGGAGGCAGCATGCAATTAAATTGTAATCAGTCAATAAATAAAATGTACCTTTTTCTGTTACTACATGGCAGTGCACATGAAACAATAAAGTAATATGCAATGCATGTATACAAAGCATGTTAACTATCCTCTTATTAATATTAAATTAAATGAGATACAATTACTTTTAATTTGAGATGACCAACCTTACCTGAATCGCCAACGAGCATACTTGACATATAACCCAAGAACAAGTCTTTCGTGTCAGACATCTCTACTAAAGCATCTGTGACCACCTTCACTGGGTTTGGAATGATCCCTGAAAGATGCAAAATGATGCAAAATGATGTGATATGCAAAACTTACATGATTACAAAGCAAACATTATATTTATTTATATTTATTTATAAAAGTGAATAAGAATTTTAAAAAGTGATCAAATTATATGATAACGCATTTTGATATCCCAGCAAAATTACGTTGTGAGTGCTAGTATTTTAAGGATTACCTTCTTCTCCCATGAGCATGTTCATGCTAAGAATATTTGTGGGGCTGATTCCAACAGCATCCTGGATGTCTGATTGAAAAAACATGTCACATGTCACCATATGCAAGTTAAGTTCTGATTGACTGATTAAATAGCTAATGCATTCACAGTCACCCAGCCAGGGTGTTAATTCATGTTAAATGGACTGGTACCTTTTATTATATCCAGTGTTTTATCCAAGATGGTACACAGCACATCCTGGATGTAACCTGTTATTCCACCCACAAAGGTATTGGTTGTGTTGAAGACACCTCTGCCAATGATGACTGGGTCCACAAAGCTGTCAGTGGTTCCTAGGGAAACCACAATTAGGTCAAAACCAAAAAATGACACATTCTTCATCCAACAAATTAAGCACATATACAAATAATGCGTCCTTTCTATACAAAAGTTGAACTGTGATATTACCTAACAATTCCATCACAATTGAAATTATAATACTTGCAACACCTTTTATTGTTATATTCTATATTTACATCGAATACAGTGAAATTCTAATATAGTGCAACATAATCACATCACTTCAAGAGTAGAAAAGGCAACAGACCTTTCACTATATCTAGCACCGTATCTGCAATGATGCATAGCCCATCACAAATGCAGCCCACCATTCCGTTTACAGCGTCATTGGCAACACTGAAGGCATGTCTGCCAAGCACCACAGGATCCATGAAGCTGATGTCCGCTGTTCCTGAGGAAGAACACCACCTTAAAATAACTTGGCCAATGGTTTCAATGAGTCGCTCTATGATTCTCTCTATATCGACACATAATTTCTTCTTTTTTTCTTTTCATTTGTTATTACATGGATTACTTTACAGGTGGGGTAAGTATATTGCCTGGATTTGCCCAACTTTAGCTCTCCACTCAATTGTTATCGCTGAGATTATAGTCTGGAAACCCTGTTTACATTCGTGTTTTCACAGCCACCCTGCTGGTGGTCCAATCAGGGTGGGTAAGTGCGATGCTGTTGAAGTCAAGCGTGTTTCGAAATGGTGGTAGAGCTAGATGAAGCGATACAAACAGGTGTAGCAATGCAGATTGGTTAAAAGCTGTCCAATAGTTTCATACTTACATACTTAACCAGAGGTTTACGCCCAATAGGAGGCAATGACTGTTAACACTTCCCAATGGAGCATGGCCAGACCATATTTACGAAATGAATGTTGGGTCTGGTTACACCAGGCATATCCACTTTGGGGGCAGAGCTGCTGAAAGAGCACTATTCTGCACTGAAGGGAGATGTGTTTCTCTTTTGATGAGTTCAAATTTCAACTATATTTACTCATCATTGCGTACGTATAAAGAATAATAAGTAATTAATTGCATGCCAATTGAATAAAATGACGTGGCTACATATTATTAGCTAGCAAAACATTAAGACACAGTAGAGTAGATACCTTTTCCAACACCCAGGATGGAGTCCAGGACAGCACAGATCACACCCTGAATATATCCCCCCAAGCCACTGATAACGTCATCAGTCACAGTGAACACACCTCGTCCTATGACCACAGGGTTGACGACACTGAGATCTATGTTTCCTAAGGGGAAAACATCAGTATTTTAGGGCAAATTAGATTGATTAGTGTTTGTGATACAATGAGGGGAAAAGTGAGTTTTAACGGTACTATGGCAGGCATTAGTTACATACAAAACATGTATTTTGGAGTGTACATACACTGTGTGTTTTGCATCTTTTAAGGCGAGGTAAATGGCAACTAGGGGACATGATAGTCTAGTGGTCTGGGTGTTTGAGTCTCACCCGGAAGCTAATTGGTTCAAGCCCCAAAATTGGCTTATCTCCGAGATGCCTAATACCTGCTCTTTCGTAAAAATGTGTAATTATACTCATTGTAAGTTGCAAAGGATAAAAGTGTCTATTAAATAACATCATTGTAAGGTCTGTAGCTTCGCTCCTGCATTTTGCTGACCTCAGCAAGTTTCATCGCAGTTTCAAATAGATATATTTGCAATATTCCTAAAAACCTCAAAACCCCCTGGGTGTAAAATACATGGGCTTTAACATTTAATTGGCTGTCTACTGTATATTGCAATCAAATCCAGATACTCTACCTTTATTTACATTCATCACAGTGTTCATTATTGTGTCCACCATGGCGTTAAGCGAGTTTTGGACAGTTCCCGCCACCCCACAAATGAAGTCATCAGCAGAATGAAAGACCTCTCTGCCGATGATCACGGGGTCAATATAGCTAATGTAGGATGTTCCTGGGGGGTCAGATGTTGAGGGGGAAGGGGGTAGGGATACAACATTTTCACATGATCAAATACAACAGTGTATTTAATTTGTTTACGTGGAGAGTAGGCTTGGCGTTCTGTACCTTCCTCATCAGAAAGGTAGCGTACAATTCCATCCTTTGCCTCTGCTATTTCCTCGGCTGCATATTTGGCTGCTGAAGCAGGGTCACTTAAATCAGGCGCACATTCTGGGACCCGAGAGGAGAATTCTGTTTCAAAACCCTACAATGTTAAACACTAGGCTGCCAAACTGTAGATATCATGTCAATCATGTACCTTGAAACTTGTTTAGCAGGATGGATACTTCATCAACAGCGTCATTCACAGATTGCACAGGATGAAAAATAACCTCCTGAATGTCTAAAAGAGAGATTAGCACGAGCAAACACACAGAGTGACCCAGAGCACAAAGATTTATTGAAAAGAAAATGAAAAAGGGAGAGTGACTGGGATGAACTAGAGCCATGGAAAGAGAGAGTTGCGCCAACAGAAGGAAAAACGGTCACATGGTTCATGGAGAGGCAAAACAGTTCCAGGAAGTGATTTGTGGGCAATTTTAATCGATACTGTATATACAGCTATATAACACATTTTTGTTGTAATTATTAGTCAATAAATGCATCCATTTACATTTACAATACAATTTATAGGGTACTTTGAGTATTTGCGGCTAACTTCCTGGAACTATTTTGAGGCTCCACAAGCCGCCACTGCTGTGAAAAAACGGTCCATTGGAGTGAACAGAGTGGACGCAACTCTCTCTTCTACATGGCTCTGGGATGAACTAACCGGGGACAGTCTTGTATTCTACAAAGTCAAACATCACTATTCCCACGGTTGCCCAGGAGAGGAGCGCGAGCAGGGCCACCACCAGCTCCACAGAGACCTTCAGCCCATGGAGGAGACCAAAACCTTGCGTCCTAACAGAGGCCTCTGTTCTGCTGGAACCGCTGGCTTTACCTGGACCGAGGGCAAGAAGACATTCAGCTGCCTTGTCACTGCATTAAAGGTATAGTCAGCCGCATTAAAAGTATAGTCAGCTATTGCAAGCTTATTGTAAAAGTGCACTTTTTGCCAAAATTCACCAAGTACATCGTCGCATTTTGCTAGCTTGCCGTTCTCTGTGCGTGTTGAAAAAAGTATCTGATTCTAAATAGGAACATGAACAAAGTGGCCAACACCTGTCACAACAATGCCTAGCTTGAAGTTAGCAAGTGTTCTCGAGAATTAATCTTCAAGGTCTGGCTTTGTGACAACGGTGTTGTTTGTGTTTTTCTTTTAAATAATTTTGTACTGTATTGCGTTAGAGGAATACATACAGCATGTCTATGGTTATTTTAATGTTCATCTGTTCAACTGGGTTTCAAATTATAGCTAAAAACTGTCAAAAGGGAGTTCATAATGTAGCTTGCAAACCTCACAAAAAAAGATCATGATATGAACTAGTCTTGGCTACTTTTTATTTTGTATTAATGATGCTATTAATAAATACATATTTAGATTTTTCAGGTTGGAAGGTTACTTAATAATAACATTGCTAAACTTGTTACAATATCCTTTAGCACAGTTCTTTAACTCTCCATCTAGCAATGTATGATTTATGCATGTGTTTTATAAATTATGTATCCAATTAAATTCAGTCATTTGTGTTGCAAATAAACAATGTCATATATGCTTATTTAATACATTTGTTAAATTACTATTTCAATTGTGAGTGCTGTATTTACTCATAGAATTGTGTAAAAGGCATTTCCTTAAAAATAGCATTGAAGTTGAAAAAAATGCTCCCATCTAATTTAAATACACATTAATCAATTTAAAAATATGCACTGTCCTGGACGTTAATCTGTTAAGTGGAAAATGCTTGTCATGGCATATAATGATGTCAACAGACAAGCTATTTGGCAGTTAGAACCCTCTGCCAAGGTGCTGTAGTCTTAAATTGCACTTCAAACATGCAAAGTGTCATGATTCACTTCCTCAAAAACAAATGCTGGATAATGAAATAATAGCCCCCTTCTACGGATGGTTTCACTATTTTATAGGAAATCGTCACCTGAATGGGACTATTGGGTTATATCTGTTGCAGGCTAATTGTCAACTCGACACCCTTCATTGGTGTTTCACAAAATATATAACACGTTATATAAGCTTGTTCCACAATGCCGGGAAGGCCACTTAATGTCATATACATCAAATGGCAGGAAAAGCAATTGAAAGCCATTGCTGAAGCCCCCCACAGCCACAGTCACAGGAGATTGTTACTAAAGCTCTGGTTACATGATATCCTGTATTTATAGCAACAACTTTTCAGCACATTTACACAACATGTAAAAACAAACATCATTGCCATGTATGTACGTTGTATTGATTCCAAATATGTTAGAAATAATTTTCTACTATATTATTGATGGTCAAATGCATGATGACAGTTATTTTATTAATAATAACAGCAGATCTCTCAGATGGGATACCGTTACAGCCTTACTGTACCTTCAGCCATGGTGGTCTTCATTTCTGCAAATAATCCTTTATCTTGTGGGTCTCTACATACAGAATTAACTGTAGGCCAAAAGCAAAGCGTTTGGATATCCAGTCAACATCCGCTTATCGGTGAAATTGTGATCGAGCCAATAAAGGTTTCCAACTCCACACAGTGAAGGCAGAGGACTTGAGGTCTTGTTTCCCTATGGCCCATAGAATCCACAGGTTGAGCTACCTGCCCGCGGATAAAGAAAAAACAGAAGCACAAATGTTTTGCTGGAGTTTACAGGTGATGGAAAATGTGTAGCTGCCGGTGTGGCAGCATTGCAGAGGGGGGTGCTGGCGATGGTGGGGCAAAGCGACGCTAAACAGGGGGGATAGCTAGACTAGACGTGACGCTGGGCGAGGAAGGAGTGGGTGGGGGGTTGGGGAGACACGTTGCAGCATTACCCACTCAGTTTTGGGATCCTCAGATGAGTATAGGTCGGAGAGGAGCACGGGGTGGTCTTCAACGTAACCTTATCTGCCAGGAGCCCTGGGTTATTCATAGCTGGACTGCTGCAAGGCATGCAACTCCAACAAGCCTTTTTAGGGCAGAGAGGGCGTGTGACATACGTTGGGAGCATTTCAAAATGCCCAAGTGGTTGAAACGGAAATAATGTTGATAGTGGGTGCTGTCAATCAAACATACAGCCGCTTAAACAGAACTCCTTAATGCTGATACAATTTTATCTGACTCCAATAAATTAAGATTTTTCTTTAAATGTGTGGTGTCATATGGCAGCTTCTAAATACACACGCCTTCCAAAGTATAAATAACTATTGTTTAGCCTAAATGCCACTTGCTCACAGTCACTCTGGTCAGTGTACCGAATTAGCGCCCTTTGGTGACCGCCTTCACAGCCTACATCAGCTATCCTATAATTAAAGAAGGAGTCAGGGATTATGGAGAAAGATTGTTGATATTTGAACTTGATCAACAGAAAAAAACAATTCTGCCTTCAATGTGTTACGACCCCAACCTTCCGCTACCGCTACCCGGTGCTGAAGAGTAACATAAAACACCAAACCCAGCAAAGACAGCCAGAGATTATTTATTAACCCAGATTAAGCACTACACATAAACTGGGGACCTGTCATAAATAATCAAACAAAGGGGAAACCACAGAGCCAACCTCGCAATGGGCCGTCGAAGTCTGTAGTCTCCCATAAAC
>JAODOY010023987.1:0-23991 GCA_025399855.1 Forbesichthys papilliferus
AGCCTCTTCATCAGCACTACGTCACATAAGAGACCGTCTCTAGTCTCAGCCTCTTCATCAGCACTATGTCACATAAGCAACTCGTGCTGAATGTCGAATATATCTCTCATGTCAAGAAGGCTGGTCTTTCTGCTGCCAGCACCAGTTTCCTCCCTGATGAAAACCCAAAGTAAAGCAGCATTGTTTTAGCCAGGCCAGGGTTTATGCCCTGTGAGGAAGTAATCTCAAACCTGTAGCAAAACATACATCACACACATTAACACAAGAATTAATCTATAAATGTGCCCACATTCCTTGCAGTATAGGCACACACACACAAAACACTGGCATCTTTATGACTGAGATATACAGCATCTTAAAAGCTCTACAGAGGTGCTCTGATCGAGATAGACTTCAGGTCAGGTCAGGATGAAATATACACTGTAGGCTACAGTATGTAGTGTAGCTGTGTGTGAGTGTGAGTGCGTGCGTGACTTCTCAGAATATCTGAGAATGCCGGAGGTCACCCTTGTCTGTGACCTCCGGCCATTTTAGCAAATGCGGACACAGACGAACAACAATTTTATACTGTCAATATGAAATCTGTGTTGGAGACACCACACACACTACAGCAATTACTTTAACGCTCATTGCCAGGTTAGGTCGTAAACGGGGGTCGGGGGGTCGGAGGGAAGGTAGGAAGTAAACAAGTCATACCAACGAAACAACACCTGGTTATCTGTTTCCCAGAGAAAGTCAGTCAGTTGAGAGAGAGAATGGTTCACCCATGTGGGCTGGGGCTCAGAGGAGGTCAGAGAAAGCTTTTAGGGAGGACACTGGTGATAAATATGCTGAAGGAATTCATGTGAAACAGATATTATACAGGCTTCCCAATAAGCAATTATCCAGAGGGTCTGGAACAGTGTGGCTGCTAGGGCCATATTTTTATTACAGTTTCAAAATCATTTCACAGAATCGGCTGTAAGAAAAAAACAAAAAGAAATTCATGGCTGTTAAACGACAGCAGCAGAAATATTCAACAGTCTTTTTCTACTTTGAACAAAGAGATATTTACTGTATTTCGTCATTCAAACAATGTGGAATTGTAGGATACAAATCTCTGAAAACAAATGTTTAAGCACAAACAAGATCTCCAGCCAGTAACATATGTGATGTTGAGAAAGCTTGCCAACGGGGCCGGGAACACAAACTGTCATCAACTCAAACTCAGAGGTTATGAATATCCATGCTAATGCTAACAGAACCTGCATACACAAACACACACACACGTGCGCACACACACACAAACCTCCACTGATGTTGACACAAAAGTGCATAATGCGTGCCTCCCCACACACACACGCATGTGCACACACGCACGCAAATATACAGTATACAAACAAACATACAAGTTACATATAAGTTTCTCCTATGGAATATATGAATATATAATATGAATGCACACACTCAGCAAATGTACTAATGTATGTGCGTGAACACACACATTAGTACAGATGGCAAATCACACACATGCACACACACACACACACACACACACACACACACACGGGTGTCAGACGCCATCTTCATTAGCAGGCAGAAGGGAAGCTCAGCGTGACCTCAAACTGTCACCACAGTCGTCATGCCAACCTGGACACTGGCCACACGCTACCACATCCACCTAAATACGTGTTGTATGTTACGTGTTCATACACAGTGGCCCCCCCGGTCAAAGACGTTGCTTAGCGACTGGACTGCCGATAAAACTAAAGGAATGTTAGTCACAGTTAAAGGTACCCTAAGTAAGGTTCACGAAAGGACTAGAGGCACAGAGGATCGCTTAAACCCGCGTCCCGACAACACTGTTGGGACACCAGCCTCTGGGGAAAAGTGTGTTGTGTCAGTGAAACAGAATTAGAGGCCTTTACTCGACAAACATATTGGGTCATATAATAGGCTTCTCAAACCATGATACTAATACACGACAGCGTATTTAGTGGTACCGTAGGAGTTATGTAAGTGAAAAAAGTGGAAATCATATTTTATTTAAAAAAGAATAATAAACCGTGGCTAAACTGACATTTTGAAATAAACCTCTAATTGGCTGATGGAATCATCAAAGGCACAAATTCACTGTCCATTGCAGTATTTGATCGTTCTAAATTGTCCTAAGAAATACTCCCATAATAATAAAATAATGAAATAAAAATATACTGTTAGGCCCCGATCACACAGAGACACGTCTCTATAGGCGCTTTGATAAACCCACCGATCACAACGAGAACGGCTGCCTGGGTCACATTGACGAACTCCGCACTTTGCACTGACAAGTTGAGATTATTTAAATCTTAAGTGCGTCTAAAAAATGCAAAACAGGCGCTAGAGAAAAAAGCATTCCAGTAACGCCATACCACAAGAAAACGATGGTTTTGGTTTCTAGCGATGCTTCTCAGTGTGATCGGGCCCTCAGGCAGTTACTTTCTCTCGCATGTCAAAGTCGTCAGCAATCACGTGAACAGACTGTGGCACAGACAGCCAACCTCGCTATGAAGAGGCTATGCGGTGACCGTCTTAAAGTTGAAGACGTTATTTCTGGCGACACAACGTCGATCAAAGGGCGGGGGCAGGGTTTCTGGTCTGCCACCCGGCATGGCACGGCAGAACAATAGATAATGTGATCTGATGTGAACCCAGGACCATGGCAAATGCTTGTTGACGTGTTTAGTGTGTTGAGTATGTAAATGGAAGTGTGGTGTTGAAGCAAACACAGGACTTTGTAAAGAAATAAAATGTGGTTTGTTTAAGATTATTTCAACTCTCAGAGACACACCCAAACGTTCACGTTTACATTGTGACATCATTCCTGCCTCCAAAGAAGCCCTAATGCAGACAACAACTGTGTGCACTCAAAGGTACCCTCGGCTGATAAAGGTACAGTCAGCGACTGGCCTCGGGGAAGACCCAGGACTAGGTGGAGAGATTATATCTCCACACTGGCCTGGGAACGCCTCGGGATTCCCCAGTCAGAGCTTGATGATGTTGCTCGGGAAAGGGAAGTTTGGGGTCCCTGGCTGAAGCTGCTGCCCCCGCGACTCGACTCCGGATAAGCGGAAGAAGATGGATGGATGGATGGATGGAGATGGGAGGAGAAGTTAGACTTGTTCTACTGACTTCGTTCTAATCTTTTTGAGCAGTTTTGTTCATTTTTAATCAGTCTTGTCTCGTATTCAGGATTACTTAGGGGTTAGGTATTGTCATGGGAACTTAGAGGTAGAGAGGTTGAGTTAAATATTTGGGGTGGTTTATTTATTGTGTACAGTCTGAATCTTACTTGGACAAATAAAGATGTCTAGAAATCCCTAAATGTTCCACATTAACATGTACTGTATATATGTTTATCACCAACCATGTCGAGATACAAAGCACTCGTAATTATGAGTTTTTACTGGTGTCTTAGTCTCGCAGAGCCAGCCTTTACTTATTTAAAGTCTAGGACACAGCGCTGGCTAACTGCGCCAGTACTCGCATACTTGACAGGAGAGGGATTTTTATTGACATTCACGACGACCAACTAGAGTTTTGTATGTTTTACGATGAAAAATTTGTTAGAAAACTAAACGAAATGACTCTCGCTGTTTACAAGTCATGTAAATATGTAAAATTAGTAGGCTATAAATATAACATTTTAAATTAGTAAATTAAGCACTGCGCTATCGTCGCACTGGAAAGTAAAGATACATACAGCCAAGGGAACTCGACAATATCACTTCCCGAAAGTCAGAGTTGGTGGGTTGGACTGATTGGCATCACACGGACCGGGTTCATTCAATTTTTCCGGGGTTTCGCTTTTGCCGGCTTTGAGGGACTGAAGCTTAATAGATTTTAACCATTTCTCCATTCTTTATTTACTGGTTTACTGGTTGAGGATTCAGTATTGGAGGCTCTGGGAGGTGTGTCGTGGATTGGGTTATTTAGTGCTTCTGTGGTGTCATCTCCGGGGTTCTGCTAATGGTGGCGGCATGGTGGTGCATGGTTGGTGGGCTGGATTACGGCATGGGTGTGTGCCCATTCTCTGACTGAGATTGAGGTGGCTGGGGAGCGGGTCTGGGGTCCCTGGTGGTTTGTGTTTTGGGGATGGTGGGAATAGGACTCCAGATGTTTGTTTGTGATTGGAGGGTTGGGATGATGAGTGTAACATGAGTGGTGGTATTACTTTTTTAAAATGTTTTGTTTTTACTCATTTTGTATTGTTTTTAATGGCGTTGTAGTGTGAAGTACTTTGTGTTACATGAATTTGTATGAAAAGTGCTATATAAATAAAGATTGATTGATTTATTGATTGATTGAGAGTTCCATGCCAAGCTTACAGGGACATATGTATCAGACATTCAGCACAGAGTTGCTTATGGACGTTAGAGTATGAGACTAGAGGTGTCTACTAGTTTGGGCATGAAACTCCATGAAGTGAATGCCACTTGGTTCCAATATGGCCACCTTACCCTCAGTAAGAAGATAGATCGCGTCCTGTGTCTCTATCAAGGGCTTTAGCTGTCCCCTCAGGCCAAAACAAATACTTTGTCTTGATCTATCCACCGCAGCATGCGCGCACACACACACACACACACACTGACCTCAGTACCAGAAGTTCAATCAATAAACCAACAGCAGCACTTTTCCAGAGCTAGATCGGAAGAGTAACTCCCTGGTGACTGTGTGTGCGTGCAGGTGTGTGTGTGGTCACTTTGCAAACAAACCGAACTAATCCATAACTCTATTAGGGACGTCGATCTGCCTTTGCCGACGGTTCGTACAGCCCCAGTTCTTATCTGCTCGCACAAAGAAATTCCTTCTGAACAGCAGGGCTGAGCAGAACACAAGGGTTGCTCTGATTGGTCACTTAAGGCCCTGCAGTAAAGCCAGAATGTGTTGTGGCCTAGCCTGGCCCCGTGTGACTATTGCTCTTAGCTCAATTTCTTTTAGCGGAGATTGCAGCCTGGGAACCTTGTTCACATTAGCGTTCTCACAGCCACCCTGCTGGTGGACCAATCAGGGTGGAGGTAGTGAGATGACGTTGAAGTCAAGCGTGTTTCTAAATGGTGGCAGAGCTAGATGAGGTAATCAAAACAGTTGTAGCAAGGTTGATTGGTTCAGCGCTGTCCAATAGTTTCAATTAACCAGAGGTCTACACCCAGTAGGAGGAAACGACTGCAAACACTTCCCAATGGAGCGTGGCCAGACCATAATTCACAAAGTGAATATTGGTTCTGGGCACATCAGGCTAGTCGTGGCCAGCAGGGGTTCTAAAGCTTGTCGTTCTTGCATTTTTTAAGTGATCTAGTCCTACCACAGTTGCTCTTACCCCTACCCCTTATAGGGTCAGTCTGAAACAAAGCAGAGGTATTTTGTTCGTAATGGTGGTGTTTTTCCACAGGACCTGACAGTCAGGTTTGCCCCTCACGCAGTACTTTGAAGTTCCACTCAGACAAAGACACAATGGCAATACTGGATTGCCCCCACACACACACAAATATCAACAAGTTGCATCTTATCAGATAACTAGTTGTAGTAGTAGTAGTAACATTGTGCACACATAATTGATTTTTGAGTTTGTATATTTTAATATTTAAAATAAAACAATAGCACACGCTTATTGGGAGGGCAGGCAAGACAAGAGAGTGGAACAGATGGTTAAACGTTATAAACAACTTAGAAGAGGTGGGTGTTGAGAAGTTTTACAAAAGAGGCAACTGTGTTAGCATGTCGTATGTGCAGGAGAAGGGCGTTCCAGAATCTGGGGGCAGAGCAGCTGAAGGCCCGAGCCCCCCATGGTGGAGAGGAGGAATGTGGGGAGGAAGGGCGTGAAGCCCCTGTAGAGGAGGATCGGCGATATCGGGAGGGAGTATATGCCAGGAGAAGGTCAGAGAGATAGGAGGGAGCCTGTTGTGAAGGACCCCAGAGTGTTTGTGCCCACTCTGAGGATCTCAGCCACCCAGGAGCTCACCGTCACACCAAGTGTGCCCTCTCTGAGGATCTCAGCCACCCAGGAGCTCATGGTCATCGTCACGCCAAGCAGGCCATATCTCATCACATTATATGAGATATGGTCACCCCCTTGTCCCAGCTCGGAGTTGTGTTTCGAGCAGTCACGTCGCCACGGCGATCGCAGGCGACCCATCTCTCCACACATTAACGCTGATGAGGGCAGTCGGCTTTACCTGAGGGACGCCGTCGCAGGCGTGACAACGGGAGTGACAGACGTCGTAGGGTCTATAAATAAACACCTCCAGGAGCTGAGTGGGTCGCTCAGGGTCTGTCTCTCTATGTTACAGTAGTACTAAGTAATATTGCTCTTTATAATCATAACTGCAAATGAAAAGGCTATAAATAAAACTGTAGGCTGAATAATAATTGTATTACCTTTAACAGAATATATATTAGGCTACATATGCTAAAGCCACGTTATTTTATGTGCATGCATGTGTGCAATGTGAAATATAACTGTAGACTATAATTATTTAATTGTTTTTATCCCACTAAGACAAATCATTTCCCTTATATAAATTATGTAGTGGGCTTCACAGCTAAAGCCTTAACAAGCTCCAAGGCCAGCATGCTTTGCACTTGCCACAGCAAGCTTGTCCATAATTAATAACCCTATGTACACTATTTGTATTATTCATTGATCAGTTGCCTTGCTAATCATGGGAGTTTCAAAATGTGCTTATGCATATTTCATTATTGTGCTTTTAGAGCTAAAAGTCTGATTGGGTATCATATGGTCCACATTTTCTATTATTAAAATGTTCATCGCTAGTTTTTAATATTTTTATTGATTAAATTATCTTTGTTATCCACTAAATATTAAAAGATGAAATATCTATTTTAAAGCTCAAGAAGAGAGATAAAATAAATGCATTGTTGACCAAAATGTCAGATGAAGGCACATCAGATTAGATCATTGATGGTTGATCGTCTCTCAGCCAAGACCCAGCTTGACTAGCAGACTAGCAGCTTGGTCATTTGACCCAAATTTGAGACAAGATATTTTAAATATTGGTCGCTAGTCTAAATAGCCGAAGCAATTTTCCATATGTCAGATGCTGATAGCAAATTGGATGTTATGTTGCTATGGATACTGTAATAAGTTAGATGGTAAAACAATATAATCAAATAAAGATACATTTAATGTCACAAAAGCACGACATGATGAACATCAGTAGACAAACGTAACCTTAGCATTCACAAATAACACTCAAGGGGCAACACACACTGAACAGAATATATCTCATAGATGAGGAACAGTTGTGAGAGGCCCTGATTGCCACCTGTCCCAGATCGGCTATCAGTACTCCGGGAAAGACGCGCGAGAGATATAATGTACTTCATTATATCTCAGAATGTCCTAATGAAAATAATGATTTTGTAAAATGAGCAGCAGGCTATCTTACATTTATAAACTTCAATGAGAACAAACTCTTAGCGTCATCTAAGACCCAAACCAAGTGAAGGCCTGTAGGCCCTTTTAACATTTTGTAAATCAAAGTATTTCCCTGTTTACAGGCAACGTAAGATAGAAAGTTTGCCCCTTCCTCAGTAGCATATTCAGGTTTCTGGGAATAATGTCTTTTTGTTCTAATAAGAGATGGCCTGAAAACTTTTAACATTTATGTTGCTTGTAGAAAGACATCCTGCAGACTTCTATTTGATGATGCAACACTGACAATCACATAACGTCCACAGGCAACATAGGAAAGCACAAACGAGTCAAAGACCAAAGATGGATCACATTATTTATGCCTTTAGCTGAAACTGTCTGACATAGCTTCTCATATGTAATAACTTTAAAGTCACGTTTCATTTACTATTTCGTAGTCATTGAAATCTTCATGGTGAGAGTTTTGTGGACATATTTGACCAACATATTATAGCACAGGGGCGCCCAACCCTGGTCCTGGAGAGCTACTGCCCTGCATGTTGTAGATGTCTCCCTGCTCCAACACACCAGATTCTAATGAATGGCTCGTTATCAGTCTCTGCAGAAGCCCATTGATTTGAGTCAGATGTGTTGGAGCAGGGAGACATCTAAAACATGCAGGATAGGGGCCCTCCAGGATCAGAGTTGGGCACCCCTGTTATAGTGTAGCGGTGGCCAGCCGGTAGCTGTGCGGTGCTAATCCTCACAATAGCATATAACTGAAACTCAGTCTACAGCAGTAAAACACATACAATCGCTTCTTGCTGTTAGCCGCATGAGCTTGTTCATCCCACAAGTGTTTTGTAAGATGGCGTTCAGTCAACTGTAGTTCACTGAACGTAAACGTTCCACCATCCTAATTGCTGGTGCTCTAGTCCGACATCTAGTGGTGGAATGTCATATATAAGTCATATGAGACCAGCAGCACTGTGTCATGATGTTATGCTATGAATACTGTCTCATTCATGATTAAATTGCCTCTTCCGAAAAAACTATTAAAGAAATGCCTTCTCTGCTCGTCCCACTCCCATCCTGAGGTGATCTTCATTCAGACACACACCTCATGCCATGATTCATGAACTTCACAACTTTAAAAAACAACTGCGAAAGCACACACACACACGTTTTGTATTTGCATAGCAACATTTGTATTCCGTATGTGGAACAGCAAATCCACAAACTGCAATCTTTAAAACACCCTCCTTTCTTTGCCTTCCCTCCTGTTGAACTTGTGCCCAGCTCTGATCTAGTGCCCAGCCTGAAAAACGTGACGTGCACATTTACATTGTGGGCTCACATTTCGCGTTTCCATTGCTGCCAGACTGTCTCTGTGACGACTAGGGTCTCCTGGGGGAATCTACTTAGCTCTTAGCTTTGAAATGTCACAGCGTTTTAGCAGTTGATAGTAACCCCGCCTTCCCCCCCCCACCCACGCCCTGCTTCCGCCCCAACATGGCCACCTCCGGTTGGGTTTCCTCTGTAATTTTCCGCCTCGTCAACACCAGGATTAATGAAAAACGCCCCCCCCCCCCCCATCAGGGGACAGTTTGCGGTGAAACAAGGTTAATTAGCAATGGGTCTCATGCAAGCTTGCTAATGTTTAACCTGCCCGCGGTAGATCTAACAGAAATGCAAACCACTGAACCGAGGGGTCTTGGCTGAGTCGGCACTTCTGTGGGTGAAGATGGGCGGAGTCTGAGCTGTAAGAATCGAGGTCAGCAAATTGCACCTATAAATTAAATAAAAACAAACCAATCACAAAGGAGGTTTTCAGTAGTCCCGCCCTAACAAACGTGATGCGGGAGAGCAAGGGAAGTGTCACGTGTGGAAGGAACTCCTCCAGGTGGTCCCGAGGAAAAGGTCTGTCTAACAGTTATGCAAGGTCTTCACTATGAGACAAGACCACCGCAACCCAAACTTTAAATACCTTTTGACACAAGAAGGACAAACCAACAGACCGAGCTCGGGTTTAAAATGTGTGTCCGACGTCTATAAAGTATCTGCCCTTGAGCACAAGCATGCACACACACACACGATCATACTGCTTGACCTGAGCTCATTAACAACAGCCCCAAGGCCACACACACACACAGTGCTAACATCTGTAGCTAGCCTTACGCTTTTGTCTCACAGGAAAAGGGCTGATTGCCGAGGGCAGTGTTCAACCTTGTCCTTTGAGGAACCTTCTAGAGGTGGCTTAGCTTGCCCCAAGGAGACAACTGTGTATATGTATGTATCTACGTACAGGGGGGTGTGTGTGTCAGCCAGTTAGCCTGCTAGGGCCTGTCAGCTTTTTAGTGGGCCTGTTAGCCTTTTAGCGGGCCTGTTTGCATGTTAGCGTGCACACACGCACAGATCATTGGAACAAAGGATTGTGGGTGTTTTATTAACCAAGCCCCCAGGAGCAGGAAGCGAAGCTTTCTCCCTTGCTGTTGGCCATGTTAATATGTTGCCAACAAAGACAACTTCCCCATCGATTTGTTCTGAAATGTTATGTTAGTGAGTTTGATTTATCCCAGAAAAATTCCTGGTGATCCATGGAGGTTTATTGGTTGCTTTCGGTGGTTTATGGATTATTCTCGGTTGTTCATGGATAATTCCTGGTGGTTCATGGAGGTTCCTGGTGGTTTGTAGACCACAGCTAGGAACAGAATAATGCACATGTATCAGAAAACATGGACGTCTGACAGAAGTCTGGAGACATGTTTTTAAGCCGTATCCAGTTCTTACATCCAAGGCTTTAACCGACATCTGAATTTGTGTGTTTTCTGTCAGGTACATTAACCTAAAATGTATAACTATCACAAGGTGAAATTATATAGCTGGTCAGAACATCCGTACATTATCTTGACCTCTTTTCCATTAGGATAACAACAGGGTCGTCAGAGCAACCAAGGCATCCCTGTCTGCAGCGACATCCATCTTCCCGGGGAATCCCCAGCCGCTCCCAGGCCAGCTGGAAGATATAACCCCTCCTGCATGTCCTGGGTCTGCCACAGGGTCTCTTCCAAGTTGGACATACCTGGTACTTTTCAGAACAATTATATTTATATTTTAAAAAATCATGTTTACTTTCTCAACGCCATAAAATGCTTTACTTTCCTGTTGCTGGGATTTTGTACAGGAATAGTTTGGGATGTTCCTAAGGTGAGCGTTTCAAACAACACTCAGAAATGATGTGATACTGTATTTTTGCAGCATAAAACAATTCTTGTAGCTTTAAATCGTCAATTGAGAACACACTCGTGGTAAACACCCCAGCAACTACTAACATGCATAATTTATGTTGTCCGTTTCTTTTATTTCTATATCTGTATCTTTGTATCTGTAGTATATGGTATGGTGTTTACTGAGAAGGTCCCTGAACATTGCATACATGAGCTTTTAGGGCCGATAAACCACACCGTTACAACATTGCGTTTTTTTTTAAGCGCTTTTCCATAGAATGCAATGGATCTACAGTACGTCGTAGAAGCAGGAAAACACTACATATATTAACTTAAGATAACAGGTTGCTTGTTTCTTAGCCCCCCATGCCCACCATTACCACGATTAGACAGTAGTTAAATGTAGTCTCGCAGAGCCAGCATTCTCACATGTAAAGTCTGGGTCAGCACCCGCCTACTTGACAAGCGCGGCTTTTTGATTGACATGCACGACGACCACCTACGTAACTCAAAGACCAAGCAGGACAGTGAACTTTCAATGAGGAAAACAACAGGCTGTTTACAGGCCTTGTAAATCTGTATAATGTGTTGCCTACGGTTACTGATTAAAATACATGTTTAAATTTTAAATGAGTAAATAAAGCACTGCGCTATCCTTGCACGTGAAATATACGGAGACATACTTGTGAGTGACAAAGCGAACAGCCAATGGATATCGACAGTATTACTTCTCGAAGGTCAGAGAGTAAAGTGTGGAGCTTACAGGGGTCTATGTATCAGACGTTCAGCACAGAGTTGCTCATGTGACCTAGCGCTAATGGACTGAAGAGGCCGAGACTGCAAAAAAATATTTGTTGCTCGCCCAAATTGTTGTCATAATATGTTGATATATTTGTGATTATACATTTACTGACATATCATCATGCTCATACGCACGATCCATGCAGTGCAACAACGAGTAGACTGACCAACTGACGGGCGAGGGGTGGGGGAAGAGGAGGGTCCTTATTACGCGTGTGCGTCATCTTCGGATCAGCCCTGCTTGCAGTGTGCAACAGGCTTTACCGTTTCAGTTATTAGCATGTGCACACACATACCGTACACACGTGTGCACTCACGCCCGTGGCACACAGCAGGGCAGATGTAGCTCGTTTGAAGTGAACGAACAAATTAGCTTAATGTGGAAATAATGTTCAGATGCGTTGGTGGAGACACTAAGCAGATATTTGAGACCCAACCAGAGGATGTTCAGCAAACTGCTTTCATTCATTTCAAACATAAAATGAATGGATTTATTTATTTAATTAAGCAGCATTACAAGAATGTCCTCTGGATAGCATATGGCTTTGTGAGATGCGGTGGAGAAGCAAATGGCATTGGTGTGGAAAAGTCTCAGCGTTAACAGTCAGACCAAGGCGGTCTGACTCAACAACTGCTTTTGTTAACGTGCAGGTCACGTGATCTAATTGTTTAACCGTTAACGTTATTAGCGAACTGGAGTCAAACATTTTTCATTTCACATGCGTGAGTATTGCGCTGCCTGCGGTGTCCGACCCGTATAAAGCTCAGCTCTCTCTGCCCCTTCTGTTTCTCTGCTGACTTTTCATACGGCCTTGTGTCCATGTGCTGTGAGCCATGGCTTTGATGTCAGGGGGATTAACGCTGAAGGCGAGCGGTACAATGTGCATCCCGTGGCCAAAACCTCCTGGACGGTAATATATCGACCGTCAGACATTCTCCTGCTGCACTGGGACTGGCCGTGAAGATATATACTGTATGTACAAGCTGGGAAGACACTTCGCATTAAATGAATGTGAATGCATCAGTCTGCAGCAGAGAGAGGTGTTCATTACTTACAGCACAACTAAAATACTACAGTCATTCATTAAGTTGAAGTAAAAAATTCAAGACCTTATTTTTTATTTCTCTCACAAATGTGTTCAAATATCGGTGTCAGTGAGCAGTGGCAGATCGAGATGTTGATTAAATGGCATGATTGTTGCACAGGTGTGCCTTGGACCGGTAACATGTGCAGCATCATCATACAACGCTGCAGACGTTTCCAGGGAGCGGTCATTTGGCCCGCTGACTGCAGGAATGACCACCCGTGATATTATATATAATTAATTTCATTACCATAAGATTTCTGCAATGTTGTTTCCGAGAATTTGACAGTACTTCCATTTTAGAGTAGTCTGTTGTGCTGAATTTCAATGAGTTTTCACATTGAAGGCTTCTGTGTGTGTGTTTGGAAATAAAATACTGCCCAGATGATGAGGTTACATCTGACCATGTGTTTTCCACATGCTCAGATATAGGTGAACCCCTAACTGCAGAAAACAGACCAACATGAACCCATTGTGATTAATGGTACCTAAATAAAAGTGGAAAAGTTTGAGATTGGAGCCAATTAACTAAACCCTACTAGGATGAAGTTTCATCTTACATCAGCCTAACAGATCTCACACTTATTTATCTCAGTTGTTCTGCAGCTGTTCAGATTGCCACTAATCAGCAAGGCTAAGGTGTTTCCTGTTTGTCCGTAAGGCTGGTAGACTTTAGAAGAAAATACAAAGAATAAATCGACAAAATGTGTTCTAAAGTAGGTCAGCCCCAGCCATAACAACTCGATCAATATTTCAAAATGTCCTGCATGTTTGCAGTAGAGCCTTCGCCAAACAATAGCCAAATGCATTATTTATACATTCTCTCTCTCATAAGGCCCAACTCTCTCCCTCATTTTCTCTTGGTTCCACAGACGGATTCATGCTGTATTATTTCCACTATCTCCTCCCTGTGTCGATATCATTATATTTTGTCATCTCTCAGACACACTCAAGGGATTTAATTCCTACAAACATTACCTCCACGCAAGTAAACCTTTAAAGATGTTTGGGGTTTTAAACCACTAATAGCCTTAAACACGTTGAATAAAGCATTGATCAGTGCTGCCACAAGAGGCCCTTGGTCGAACCTTCTAGTCCAACTTCTGCTCTCAGCAGTTCAGTTTTGTGATGCACCCGTCCACATTCAGAGCGGATGTGTATCTAATGTTTGTTAAACGTAACGGCAGCTAGAACACCCAACTATAGCAGCTGCCATGGTGGAGTTCGGCCCGCGCTTTTAATGACATTTAATGGTTTGTGCCCATCTTAACACGACTCTAGTCTAGCTGACCTCTCATAATGTGTGTGATTAGACCTGGTCTCTGAATTATGCGGGCGCGCAAATGGTCCTGATGGTCACGCGTCCGTTGCTGGGTTGCAAGCAGACGCCATTGCTGAGGCAGGCTACTGTAGCTAACGCAGTCTGTATGAGAAGCCCCAATGATTGGTCGTTGATCATAATGGTAATAAGCCTGACGGTCACACGGCAATCCACATTCACGTCACGTTCTAGAGAGTGGTCAGGCAGATAGATAGGCAGGCAGACAGACAGACAGATGCTACACTGAGCAGAACTACAGATGTGTTGGGATCCTTCCTCAGGCAATACTGTTGTAACTCTCCAGCGAGGCCTTTTTGAAAACACACACACACACACATTTAAGATTCCTCACCTTGTCTTATATGATCACTCAGCTGAAGTGACAGCCAGCTGCAAGATGTCTCTGGTCTGGGTGGAGCTCCCCATCCTGGGGGTCTGGATTAAGCTCTCCATGCTGGGGGTCTCTCTGGGTGGGGTATACTCATAGGGCTCCTGCCCTACAAACAATGAGGAACAGCTTGGTATTCAAGTGGTTTCCACAGCACTTTGCGAGATGGAATGGAAGCTTTGCATCTGGACATATATTTAAAGGAGCTCTCTCTTTCACGCGCGCACGCGCACACACACACACACACACACACAGACGCACATGGTATTGCAAAGTACAGCCACAAAGAGTCTAGTGCTAGAAATCAAAAGTCATTACTTTGTGCATATTTCACCTTATTAAGCCTGGAGGCACACTAGTTACTTTGTTTTTGGATTATTGGTATAATTATCTCGCTGTTCATATTTAATGTATTTCCACAGCGTAGACTGTAACTCCAGTACTGGCACTGAGCCAAAGGGAAACCTTCCTCGCCAACACACACACACACACACACACACACACACACACACACACACACACACAGCTGTTCTCGACGGTCAAACATAAAACATGACAGCACTTCTTGTTTCGGTCAGCCTCTGCAAGACATCAACTGCTGTGATTCTAAATGTTTTACCCATAATTCAACAGTGGTACACAATGCTAAGCATAACACTACCAGCTTGGAAACCGGTTATATACCATTAAAATACTTAAAGGCAGGGTTGGTAATTCTTGTTAACTTTGAGCTCAAATTAAAATAAAACCTCCCTCTGCCTAAGTGTATTGTAAGGCAAAGCGTAGTGTTACGCAGGGCTGTAGCCAACACCACCTTTGTCGAGTTCAAGACCTGTCACAAGGGGAGTGTGTGCGGTGGCAGAACCCAAGCACATGGTTGGGTTTAGAACAACAAAGTTTAATTCATTTAAAAAAATAGCCAGCATGCACTCACCGGTACAGCAAACAAGAACCGACAAGGACAGGGAGAAACAGGGCTACATGTGCTACGCAAGCTAACTAGGGGAATGGGCATCAGGTGTGTGTGATGACAAGACACAGGCAAAGTCCAAGATGAGTAAACGAGTGAAGGGGAACCCCCAGGAGGCGTGGCAGGCTACCACCAAACCCTGACAAGACCAGGACAGTCACGCTTTGTCAAATTCACCCACTTTCTCCTCCCGGCCGGCCCACTAGCTGTCCATATGTTCTGAAGAAATAATCTGGTGTTTCTACACAGGCCCAGGTCCTGTAAAAGGGAACAGAAACCAACCGCACGCAAACCGTACCGCTAAGTCGCTTAAATGAATGAAGGCATCTGCTGGGGACAGACGACGACCTCCTACAGCTGGCGGTTCCACTGTATTCTCATCGTCGGCTCGGGATAACAGCACAGCTGTGTGTGTGTGTGTGTGTGTGTGTGTGTGTGTGTGTGCGCTCCGTACTAGAAAACGATTTCAGAGGCAACAAGTCGCACACATTTTCATCACACAGACAAAATATATATCACATGGCAGATTAGAGTAAACTAAAGTAAATATAGATGCTCTTTCATAAAACAATATATTGTTGAAATGTATTTATAAAATCGTGAAAATAAAAAAGCTTTTTGTGTAGATAGATCGATAGATAGATCGATAAATAGACAGACAGATATATAGATAATTTCAAGCCTATATATTATATAGTATTATATAATAGGCATAGATAATATAGCCTTGCGAGACCATCCTGATCTCGTGAGCGTCAGTTTAATTTTGCCTTAAGAATCAGTATGGAAAACCTAGTAATCAAACTGCCAAGTATATATATTTTTTGAGTACCTTCACAAACAGTTTCAATGTACGGCTCCCCAGATGGACTTGTGACCACAATATAAGGCAACAATAATAGGCCCACTGTACATTTTCTTTGAGTCACAAATTATAGTTCTGCACCACTCTCTAGTGGTAGAAATGAGCAATTGTATCATTTCGAGGTTTCTGATGGAGAAAAGTCTACATGCTCTCAGTTTAGCAGAATGCCAAGCACTGCAGAAGGCCAGCAAAGCACTACCCTACAGTTAATTTGAGGGATTTAAACGAAATACAGTTCACGAGATGTTATTTATATAGCCTTATCTTTAATAGACCACATTCCTTTTAATGATGTCCAAGGTTATTCTGCAATGCAGCACACAAGAACCTCTAATTCTTGAAAATTAAGTCGCACAGAGTAAACATCACCAGTATCATTTTAATGATATGACACCATACAAAAGCAGTAGGCAAACATTAACCAATTAAACCACGTTGATCCCGGTTACACGCAACAAAACGTCCAGCGCCAAGTTCGTATCACTTTCACAGTTTCATAAAAGCAATACAGGACTCAGAGCTGATATGCTTTAATAACATAAACCATGGGTCGTACAAAGCTGTTGATTGTTTTGTTTTTTTAAGGAATAAAAAAAGTTACACTATATTTATATATTACAATACTCAGTAATACAAGTAATACAAACGCTCACATAATAGGATAGGATAGGACTCCCTATCAACTGTTGATTTTGAGCAAATAGTAATAAAAAATATTTTAAAGGGCAAGCACTATGGCACATTTGACCCATACATGCACACACAACAAAGTGCTTATACTCACAAAACATTGTATGCATTCATTGCAAAGCACACACGGACCCTCTATTTTACTAACTGGTCAACATGTAATCTATTACATTTGTGGCTGCTCGCATAAGTGTTGTCCAGCAGATGGCGATGTTACCTCTTTAGAAATCTCCTGAAACAAATATTTTAGTAGTGCAACAAATAACGAGCCACTGTAGTCACATAACCTACTGTGTTGACATAAACATCAAATTTAAAATGGTTGTTGCGTGTCCTTGCAGCACATATTGATTAAAGTATATGTGAAATATTTGCCAGCAAATATGATTGACATTTGACTATTTTAGTTTTTGCTGTGGGTGTAGGCAGCAGATTTTGGAGTACATGTTGTGTTTTGACATTTGATCATGTCCCACCACATCTGTGTGTATAATACCTCGTAGAATGTCTTCCAAAAAGTGAAATGAAATGGAGCTCAGTGGCCATGTGTTAGCAGAGTCTACAACAAAAAAAGAGATACTGCAACACGTCCTGTGGCCCAACAAACCAAGACCAAATCCTCCTATTTGGCTTCCTCGTGCCATTTGTGTCCTGTCCAGTGAAGGCCAAACTGTGACGTAGATGTGAAGTAGTTAAAATAATAATGAGTTGTCCTTGTCCTTCATTGGGGGAAATAATGTTGTGCAAACTATTCTCAGAGTATATCTGCCTCCTCTTCGGGTATCTGTACAAAGCCTAAGTCCAGTAACTACGCAAACAGAATTGAATTTACTGGCCCGTTTTTGTAGCTACTGCAATTTCTATACGTATTTTTTTCAAAAACAAAAACCAATTGAACTCTGATACACTGATGAGGCAAAACATTACAATGACTCACAAGTGAGGCAAATAGCGTTGGTTATCTCCTAATAACGGCACATGATGGATGCCAAGGTCTGGGATACATTGGATAGTGAGCGACCGGTGTGTTCTTGTAGCCAACTTGCCAGTATGCTGAAGAAATGGACTATTGACTTCACCGTGAGAATCAGTCTGGACAGCTTGAAATCGTTACTCTTCAGTCGAACCACAGTGGTTGGAACCAATCAGCGTCATGCTGGAAGCTATGGGCATAGTATACCTGTGAACTTAACCGACAATCACCGTCGGTTCATCCAATCACCCGCCAAGGATGTTTTGAAAGTGTCTGTCCTTTTCTACACAGTTTTATTGGACATCGTCCCAGATGATGTTGGGTAACAAACCATCTGGTGAGTCAGTTGGGCAGGTTAAGGGCCTGAGTCCCAGAGCCATGTAGTAGATTCAACGGACGCTTCAACGGACTTGCATTAGCGTACTCCAATGGACAGCAATAGTGACTCGTGGAACCTCAAAACAGTTCCCGGAAGTGAGCTGCAAATACTAGAAAGACCCCATAAATTACAATGTAAATCGATGCATTTATTGAATACTAATTACCAAAAATTGCAGTTATTAATCTGTATATATCGATCAAACTGCCCACCAAGCTCTTCCTGGAACTGTTTTGCTTCAAGGGAATTTCAAACTTCCGTTGGCGCAACTCTCCCTTCTCCATGGCTCTGGGTACAGCCAGACGGCTGGGTTAGAGCAACAGCCAGGATAGTGTGCAATGCTGTGAGGACCATGATGAGGAGCTGAGGGTGTGTATCCCTGGCCTCTAAATCCCCCCTGATCCCAATCCAATTGAGCCTCTGTGGAATGAGCTTGAATAAGCAGTCCCATCTAAGGCGGGCGGCTCCACCTCGCAATTTAAAGATTTGGTCAGTGATTGAAAGCTAATATCTATTCTAAAATAGCTGCCCGTTGCATGTGCGCATGCACTGACAAAATAATATGGTGTTTCTACACAGCCTTGTCTCTGTAAATGGGAACACAAAGTGTTGGAGCTTCTGAAGCAGCATCCTATGGCATTGAAAGAAGAGTTTGAATATCAACAAGCTTTCTCCAGCATCGCTGATTCCCCCTTTTAATAGGACTGAAAGGATCTGTTGATGACGTCTTGGTGACAGATACCCCACTTTCAAGGGTCCAATGCCTTTCGATGCCAACCAACAGGTGGTCAAAATGCTTTGGCTCACACAGTATTTCCCTCCATTGTACTGGGAAGGCCAATACAAATACTAATGTTTAACTGCCAACATTTTGTTGTTACGTTTTGTGAAGTGAAATATTCCTCATATGAATCGTTTGCCTAACACCCTGCTAGGTAATGTCCTGACCATAAAAATCTAATCAGTATTATAGCCCAGCAAAGCTTTAAAAAAAAAAAGACACAACTCTTGAAACACGAGAGTGCCTTTGGCACGGATCTCAACAGCAAAAAGCAACAATGGCAAATTTAGGCTCAGCGCTTCAACATTACGCCTATAAGCATTTGAACAACGTCGGTCATTTTACATTCAATATCAAAGAAGAAAATATAAGCAGTCTATTAACATCTAGACTGACATGTTTTAGGTAGGTTGGCAATGTACATGTATATACCTTACAATTGAATTTTACACATGGGTATGTACTATATAGATTTACAGACAAACACATACAAGACAAGTGGTCTTCATGTTCAAATATTTTCTGTCATTAATAATGCCACCTTTTTATGATTGATCGTCTGAACTGTAGCTGTGTACGAACCATATTACCAGCACACACACACACACACACACACACACATATAGCAGCAACTGGCAATGCAGTTAAATAAGAGTCTGCCATTCACACAAAGACCAGACTCATTACCTATTACCTTTTTTTAAAATCTTTTTTGTTTTATCTTTGAGATACGAAGACCGAGGTCCCTCAAAGTGAAAGGTAAAGCTCAGGTGATATTCCTGCGAGCTGTGAACCGCGGGATCACCTTGGTTGAGGTATTTAGTTCTTCCTTCTTCTCCGTGCCTTCCGAGAGGCAGAGGAGAGAAGGAGCAATGTTCTTTTGGGAACGCAGTCAAGCGCAGGAGCGCCAGCTCGACAGGAACCTGGAAACATCGGAGGCTACTGACTGGACCACTCACGTCCATATAAGGCAGCGGCCGGCCGTGTAAACAATGGAGGGGTGCTGAAATGCAGGGGGGGAGACGGGGTGGTGGGGAATCGAACACACGCGCACACACAGATACACACACACACACGCACGCATACACACACACACGCACGCATACACACGCACACACACGCACGCACGCATACACACGCACGAACACACACCTATAAACACACACACACCTATAAGCACACACACACACTTGGCTGTGAAGCGTTGCTATGGCTGGGGGACGAGGAGGGGTGGGGCGTGGCTATGGCTGAGTGTTGTTGGGGCGGGGCGTTGCCATGGCGTCACACCAGCGTCTCGGGCAGCGTGTCGGAGGTGTCTGAGGAGAGCAGCTGCCATATCTGCCAGCGGTCCCTTTGCCAGTCCTGCCACTCGGGGCTCAGCGGCCCCCCCGCCCCTCCCTGCGGGGGTCCGGCCGGCCTCCCGCGCTGCAGGGGGGGGCGGCGAGCCTGTTGCTGCTGTGTCGCCGGGGGCGACAGGCCCGCCAGGCGGTGCCGGACGGCCTCGTACGGCGGCGGTAGCCGGGAAGGGGCGTCGCCCCCGGCGACGACGGAGGCAGGGGGGCCGGAGAGCACCCGCGAGGGGCGGGGTCGACCCTCAACGGCGCCCAGGAACGACTGGGTCTGTCTCGACGCATGCTGGTGCTGCCTGGAGTCGCCGTGGAGACCGTCCAGACAGTCCTGAGAACTGCGAGAGCTTTCCTCTGACATGTTGCCATGGAAACCTGAGATCACAGAGATATTATTATTATTATTATTATTATTAATAAACACATCAGCTGCATGATACATTCTACAAGATACGTGAGAGGAATGTTATATTTAAACAGGGTTCCCCCTCAAATGTCAAATTCTCTGACTTTCACTGACTAAATGTTTAATTTCCATGATCTGTAATGAATGGAAACACAGGCCTCTAGTGTGTAAAAGGAACAGGCAACAATAAAGCATTGTTTAGTTTGCTGTACATTCAGACCATCTGAATTGTTGAGACCTTTGTAGACCTGTAGTATGAACCACATTTTGATGAACTTCAGCTAAACCTGCTGCAAAGAAAATTCTTGATATTCCATGTTTTGATGCAGAAAAATGTCAATTTTCCATGTATGGAACAGACAAATTCCCTACTATTCCAGAAATACCATGACCAGTGGGAACCTTGTTTATAAAAGCAACCATCACCAGTGGTCCATTTAGCTGAAAATGCAGAGCCAATTAAAAACGTTTGTGGCGTACCGCGTTTGCTTTGAACTGACTGAATTACCTTTAAATGTTTTGTGTCAGCATTGTTAAATGGTTAGAGGTTGCCCGGTGTGTTTGCCGAGAATTACCTTCTCAGACCGTTTGGTTTTGTTCACAAATGCTCACGATAAACAAAAAATGAAAAAAATAGAAAAGAAACTGTTCCGTAAACTTGAACGCACCCCCAGGTTGTGTGGGCGATCTTTGTTTTTTTTACCTGTGTGGGCCTGCTCGCTCAGCCCTGGCTTCAGAGTGGCGTGCCAAGCGCCCCAGATGTTGGACTGTTCCAGGCACGAGCTGTCTGCAGGATAGAAGACAGGACAATTACCTCCTCGCCTGTCACTGGACCCTGGCTGGATCTGCCACGCTGCCAATTTACCAGGCTCACGGTACATTCACCAGGTCAGAAACAGGTCATTTAGACGCTTTGTATCCAAGGCAACTTGTAGTGAGCCGGTATTTACTACAGGTACTAATTATTACTGCTTATACTACACGAGTACTTCTGATCAGGTCAGTGTGCTGGCAGGAAGGCCAGTGAAGCCAGGATTTCCATCAGAAGAATAAATAACAAATAAAGATTAAAGGCTACTTCCGTTAATGTTGCCTGTTGTACTACAATCACTTTGCATGAGATCCTTGTGTGTAAATCTAAGCATGGCACAACTAGGTTATTTAGCAAAGTAAGCGACCTACAGCGGGTAAACGCTGGCAGCAGATAGGAGTTGCTCAAAGGTCTTTACAGGCATACCAAGTCTGCGGCTCGAACCCAAAATAGGAGTAATTAATTAAAATAATAATATTCATTATTATTATTATTATTATTATTATTATCATCATCATCATCATCATCATCATCATCATCATCATTATTTCGTATATAATATTGTTATTAATATAATATTATAATGTATTATATTATTATCATTATTTCATTTTATTATAATTATGATAATTGTTATTGTTAATATTTCTTATAGTTTTATATTATGATCATTATTATTAATTAATTATATCCTGCCCCCTTCCGTTGCCATGCCAACACCATGTAGCTCCCCTCCCCCCCCCACCCCCCTCACCTTTGGCGGCCCAGGCGTTGGCCCCGGGTCCACGCGGAGCCCGTCCCCCCTGGCCCACCACCAGGGGGCGCCGCTGCTCCAGCGTGCAGGACGGGGAGAAGGAGGAGTATGAGAAGGAGTGGGAGGAGGAAGGGGAGAGAGGAGGAGGAGGTGGTGGGGTGTGAGGAGGCGGCTCCTCCTCCGCGGCCCCCCGTCGCTCACTCAGCACGGGGGAGTTGTTGTCGTAGGGAGACACCTCGCCGCTGGACGCCCTGTTGGAGTCGCTGGACGACTGGCGCTCCTGCAGCGGGGAGAAGGGCTCCTCGGGGGGCAGCAGGTCTGGGCTCCTGTGAGAGGGGGAGTCGCTCAGTAAAGTGCCTACAGTGCGCGTGTGTGTGTGCGTGCGTGTGTATTTGTGTGTGCGTCTGTGTGTGTGTATGTGCACGTGTTTGCATGTGTGTGCGTGTGCATGCGCACGTTTGCATGTGTGTGTGTGTGTGTGTGTATGTGCGCACGTTTGCATTCGTGTACGTGTGTGCGTGTGTGTGTGTACGTGCGTGCGTGTGTGTGTACGTGCGTGCGTGTGTGTGTGTGTGTGTGCATGTGTGTGTGTGTGTGTGTACGTGTGTGCATGAGCGCGGGACTCACTGCGATGCCTTCCTCCTGAGAAGGTAGTCCACCACGTCTGGGTCTGTCTCCAGCAGGCTCATCAGAACCTCGTTCTGCAGGTCCGGAGGTACCTGCAGAATGGTTAGCAGCTTATAAGTAAATACATTCGAATATTAATTTACTGTGAATGTAAACTAAATAATGTATATATTTATATATAATAATGTATATATTTGGTCATGACCCTTTAGACCAATGTCCCTTTAAACCGCAAAAGCTTGCAAAATACAAATTAAAGATACAAATGCAGAGATACTGCTGCAGTGGCCCAAAACAAAGATGCATGCCACTGTCCCTAGTGGACAAAAAACAAAACAAATCCCAATACGGTAAATGAGCCTAAGAGCTCTTTTGAAAAGGGTTCAGCAGTGACTGCAGAGGCATGAGGCTTTTTGGGGAATTTACGAGGCGGCTTGGCAGAGCTGAAGCCCAAACGTACGACTTCTGATGCTTGCCCATCTGTTTCTCTGGTAACTCCATCTGAGTTCAGACTCACCGTGCCGGATTAGCACTCTATTGGTTTACGGCAGGAATGTGGACTTCTGGGAGTTAACGGTGGCAGATGACAAAACACAACGGTTTAGGGTTTCCTAGCTTAGACGTCTGTCTCTGTGTTTCTGCCTGCCTGCCTACCTGCCTGCCTGTCTGTCTGCCTGCCTGCCTGCCTGCCTGCCTGTCTGTCTGCCTGTCTGTCTGCCTGTCTGTCTGCCTGTCTGTCTGCCCCCCTGTCTGTCTATCAGCCAGACGTCTCGGGAAGTGAACAAGACAGATATGGAACAGCCACCGGAGGAGAGGACTTCAGGAAACCACAACCTGATCGTGGAGCATCCCCACCAAGGCTCCCAGGCCAACTGCCTGCCTCTACTCTTTACTTTGGAACGCAGCATTTCCTGGAATTTTGTTTAAGTAAAACGAGATGCTTTTTTTTTTATTCACTTGAGCTAAGCTCTCACAGCTGTTAAAAAACCACTAGCTTCAATTATCATTTTAGATATTTACGCATATACGTACTTGATGCATGCAGAATTGCAGGTACGTTTTACGAATTGAAAATAATCAATGTTTAGGTTTGGACACACACACACACACACACACAAACACGGGGGGGGGGGGGGGGGGGGGGGGGGGGGGGGGGGGGGGGGGGGGGGGGGGG
>JAODOY010024017.1:0-23979 GCA_025399855.1 Forbesichthys papilliferus
GGGAGCAGTGGGCAGCCACTCGTGCGGCGCCCGGGGACCGACTCCAGATTGATGCCAGTGTCTGGTCAACAGCACTGGCTGGAGGGTGAACCTTACATGTTTTTGAAAGATGTTGCCGTTACTGCACTGAAAAATGACGACACAGTGAAAACAACTGTTTAATGTCCCCTAAAACATTTACCCCTGTTGATCTTTCACTTCTCCACCCCCCCCAGCCCCCCGGAGGGGCAAACGTGTGCGTGTCATTCAGAACACGAGACAAAATACGAGCTTACTTGCAAAACGTAACGTGCAACATAATCACTTTTTTCTCAATTACAATGTTTTTGTCATTGTTGGGAGCCTTAATTGAAATCGCCATTCAAATTTCTTCAACAGCACAGCACTAGTGAGTGTGTGAGTGTGTCCTGAGCCGACTGTGTCGTCTGTTTCAGACCTGGAGGTCCTGAGGTCCTTTCAGAACCAGATTGCCGCCATCCAGAGAGACGCCGTCTGGTGGCTGCACACAGTAGTTCCCACTATAAGTAAAGTCGGTGCGAAGGACTACGTCCACTGGTAACACATTGGACGCTCCTCCGTCAACATATCCCTTATGGTTGAAAGCTTTACCTTTTTAGTAACGTCTCGCTCCTCCCTCCTCACTGCCAGCCTGCACAAAGTGCTCTTCACGGAGCAGCCGGAGACCTATTACAAGTGGGACAACTGGCCTCCCGAGAGCGACAGAAAGTAAGACGTCTTTTTCCGCTTGATCGTCGTGTGGTGTGTACGAGTGTATTTGCCACATGTACGCCACACCACACGTCATTCAAACGCAGCACCGAAGCACAATCAGCACACACCTGACACACTAAAGCACACAGTGACGGCTAATGCAAATCTAATCGCTGCTGTTTCTTGTTAGTTAAGCTGCAAGTGGCAATGCAGGGTGTCATCCCTGCACACGTGTGTGAGTGTTATTGTCTGCCGGTTCGCTCTGTGTTCAGTGTTTTACCCAACCGCGTCTCTTCCCCAGCTTCTTCCTCCGCCTGTGCTCCGAGGTGCCCCTGCTGGAGGACACGCTGATGCGTATCCTTGTCATCGGGCTGTCCCGCGACCTGCCGCTGGGCCCGGCCGACGCCATGGAGCTGGCCGACCACCTGGTGAAGAGAGCCGCCGGGGCGCAGTCTGACGGTGTGTGTGTGTGTTTGACGGTTTGACACCGCTGCTCCTGTGGTGTCTTGACTCCTCCTGACTTGTGTGCCTGCACAGATCTAGATGTTCTGAGGGTGGAGAGGATCCAGCTCATCGATGCAGTGCTGAATCTGTGTACATACCACCACCCAGAGAACATCCAGCTGCCTGCAGGGTACCCCCTCTTGGTTCTACTGAAAATGCAATGCGACCAGGCCACGTCTCTTTTTGTTAACGAGTGTCCTTTAACTTCCATTATTGTAGGTATCAGCCTCCCAATTTGGCTATATCGACGTTGTATTGGAAGGCCTGGCTCCTGTTGCTTGTGGTGGCTGCATTCAATCCCCAGAAAATAGGTATGGCCATGTGTTTTGTGTCTGGCTACAGTTGGAAGCAGGTTTCATTGAAAGTCAGTGCTAGCCGTCGAATCGCCATGTTTTGTTCTTGTTTGACATCAGGCTTGGCGGCCTGGGATGGATATCCCACTCTGAAAATGCTCATGGAGATGGTTATGACGAAGTAAGTAAGGACAGATTGCGTAAGTATGCACGCTGATTCTATAGCATACAATTGCATTGTAGGGGCCCCGCAAAAGCCCAAATATCAGCCCCAGCTCACTGTTTATGTTTGAGACACTACTGTTTCCACCCCCCCCCCCCCCCCCCCCCCCCCGGGGGGGCTCTGCTGGCCATCTGCTTCTCTCTCCTCTAGTTTCTCATCTGTCTCTCTCCATCTATTTGAATTCATCACAGAGATGCGCGGGATCAAGCGCATTCCCACCATCAATCGCTCAGCATCACATCTATGGCTGCTCACACACACACGCCACACGCACGCACACGCACGCACACACACACACACACACACACACACACCACCCTACTGGCCTCTCCCCAAGAGCAGCACAGTAGTCATTGCGATGGGTATAACTACAGCATAAGCAGCAGCTGTGACCATTTCCCATATACAGGCCTCATGGCTCCAGACAGGAGATCGTCTCGTGGACCTGGGGGAGGAACTAGACGATAGCGGTTGCCGGTTCTGTGGGCTTCAGATGGCTGGGGGTTTCGCCAGTCGCCTGGGACGGCCGGGCTACGCAGGCTAATCTTCACCGGCTTTGATTGCTTTGTCTGTTAGAGGTCTCCAGAGGCCCTGCGTTGTTAACAAGGGCTCCGTCCGTCTATCAGAACAATCCCATTGCATCTTCATATAGTGTTTGAAGAGACAGGATTGTGCACAAGAGTTGATGTGAAAATCACGAGTCCTGTTCCTAAATCAGATATGCCACATGTAACAGTGGCAGGCCTGCTCCCACTTTAGTCATTTCTATTCTTAAAACTACAACACCATTCAGCTGTGAATATGAGGGACCCCCTCTAAATAAATACATAGTTATCGAACCATTGCGGAGATAGATTGTGGTCCCATTTAAGTGCAGGCAGTAGCAACGATCAATACAGTAAACCACTAAGCCACTGATTGAACCTCTTTCAAACAACCAACAGAAAAAAAGCATAAAGACTTCACAACCACTTCCACTGGTAAATGTGAAAATAACACCAGGATGTGGGGCATACCAGGCATCAGCTATGACAATTTCAGTGGCCACATACAGCACCATCTAAAAATCAATGCAGCACATGGGTGCCCTAGGTCAATTGTCACTCTCTTTTAATAGCATTAAATGTTCTCTCACCCTCTGGTTCTCGGGCAGTCCTTGACGTATACAGTAGACATCTGTGTGTCTCAGTGCAAGCGTGTCTATTGCTGTACATTTGTGCATGCGATTGGCACACGTTCAAACTTCAGTTTTTGTTGGCGTTTCTGTGTGTGCGCGCATCTGCTTGAAGGTCTGCATAGGTCTGAAGTTTTGTGTCGAGCTTGTTCCCCGTTTGTAGGGGAACCGTGTAGAGGAGGAGGTGAGCCAGACTGACAGTTGAGGCAGATCTGACGGAGGACTTTGGGGAGCGTGGGCATAAAAAGGGAGGGAACAGGCAGGTGAGCTAATTAAAGAGAGATTTGTTGATGTGATGAGAGGGCCGTCTCCCAGCTGCTGATTAACCGCTGACCCAGTGGTTGCACCACAAGCCACCCCAAGGGGGCGCCAGACCATATGGTGGCTCCAGGTGGCAATGGGCTTAGTGGAGTAGCATCTTCAGGCACACTGTAACAGCAATGTAAATATTGCCATTCCCGCCAATGATGGGTTCATTTAACTGTGTACTGTGTCCTACTATTGCATTGCTATTGCTACTGTAGCACTTCATGACTTGTGTGTGAAAAGTGCTATAAAAATCTGTGTATTTACTTACTTACCACGAGTCTCTGTATACATTCTAGTTCTGTTGTTTTATTTGCATATCTCTATGCTTGCATCAACACAAGTTTAACTCTTGGCTCTGCACTGCATGCAAATGGTCTGGCCTTTTAAATGAAGGCAGCTGTTGGACTTGCTCATACGGTCCACATTGACATGATGAAACCTTAATTATTCATTGTGTTAGCTTAGACTGGCATCCCGTGGGTGAGGATGACATCTACCAGTAGCCAATTAATGTTTCTTTGCCTCCCAAGGCTACTCAGGTAAAGTGTTGATCCTTACAGCGATAGTCCTGTACGCGCTGTGAAATGTGTACTTGCACAGTGTTGGCACTCTCCATGCATAAAATGTGATCACTGCGTGCTACTACCAGGGTCCGCGCATTCAATTCACCGGGGGCCCATAATGTTATCAACGACAATTCACGCCACAACAAGAGTTGCCTCCCGCCCGCTTATGTAGTGGATTCCCTTTATTGGAAAAGTGCATCTACAGCCACTTATGAAATACAGTAGAGTGTAAAATTCCTGAGTAAACATTTCTGGACTCTCCATAAAAAGAAGAAATATGAGGCCTTGGAAATATTATGCAGTAGAAGCCATAGCTACAACATTAAATAACAAAAGGACTGCTCAACAAACAGCCTACATTCGATGCTGAAAAGCAACTGTCAGTCAAGGTGGTGAAAAATAAATAAATAAATACATACCAAAACCTATATCCTTCGCAGACAGTGCTTTCCTACCAATTCCACATACCAACAATCTTTTACACGCACTAACAGGCACTAATAGAAAACTTGCCCTGTTTATTAACTGATAATTGACTGGTGCTGGAGCCATCTTCCCACAGCACCCTCAGTGCCCAAGGCTGCTGGCGTTGAGGGCACATACTGAATCTCCAGTCGACCATAAATGACTTAGAAGCTTGAGCGTTGCTACCGGTGATGCACACTAAACAAGCTGCTAGCATGAGTTTGTACCCAAGGTTTATCAGGGAAGCAGGTCATGGTCAAAAACAGCGCTCCACCACTGGCAAAATATGAATGATATACATCATGCTACTGTACGTGTGCATGTATGTAGATAGTCTATCTCACTCTCAACTCACCGTAATTGGGAAGTGGAGTCATGCCAGTAATGTACAGTAGAGTGTCACAAGGAACTCTGTTAAGTTATTAGAATATTATGCGCTGGTGTCAGAAATCCCTGCACATTAATTGTGATTAAACTGATTCGGTTTACGAAGATGATTTGTGTGTGTGTGTGTGTGTGTGTGTGTGTGTGTGTGTGTACGCACGATAGCACTACTACAGACGGGCATCTCAGCGCCGTTTGCTTATTATCTGTTTTCCAACATTTGCCGTAATGAATGTAATACAAAAGGATATGAGGATCAAAGATGATTCTTGCTGCTCGTGTTATGATTTCATGAGGTGGATGTCACTGGGTGATTTAAATTCCACCAGCAGGTACAGGCGTAGATCAAAGGGCCCACCACCTGCTGTGTTTGCAGGTCTGTAATAAACTCAGAATACTCAGTCATTTGAAGACAATGAGATAAAACCTTCTGCAGGAGAGGAGGACACATTTTGAACTCCTGACTGGCATGTAATGGGGACCTTTGAGGCTCTCGTGATGAATATTAAAAGTGGCTCGGCACATTTTCATAACCACTGCCTGCGCTGTAACGATTCCATCTGCTAATACAGCTACACCGCCTATATCACAGCAGCCCTGACAAGAAGAATGTAAGGCCCCCGATCACACTGAGACGTGTCGCTAGCAAAACCGTTGTTTCCCTGTGCTGTGGCTCAACAGGCATGCGTTTTTTTCACTGTTTTTCAGACGCGCATAAAAGTTGAAATACTCAACTTTTCAGCGCAAGGCGCGGAGTCGCGCTGTTCGTCAATGTTACAGTTGGCCCAGGCAGCCGTTCTCTGTGTGATCTGGGGTTTATCAAAGCGCTTTTGAAGCGGCCGCGCCTTCAGCGACGTGTCTCAGTGTGATCGGGGCCTACGGGGCCTAGAGCGCCTCTGCTGCTCAGAGCCACAGCCTGACGTCGCAATGACTTCACGTGAGGTGACGGATATTCTTCACTCCATGTCCTTCACGGCATCTAGCTTAACTACTGCAACACAGCCAGCTAATGTCATGCAAATGTTGTGTCCCTCGTATTCCATCACACACGCACGCAGGCACGCGCGCACACACATGCACACACCACTCTCCTGTGGCCATTTCCATTTCCAACTCATCTGAATGAAAGCGATGGCCTGTCCCTGCATTAATGTGTTCAAAATACGACTGCAGGCCAAGCCTCCTGAATCACGTTCATCGCTCACGCCATCTCTGCATTCCCGTTGCCAGACACCGGAGGCATCTGCATGCGCCACACAATGCAAGCTGTGGGTGAAGCAGCCACTGCCTAACCTGAAAGACGGAGGCTGTCTACGGTGCATTGGCTGGTGTAAAGAGGAGTCCGAAGAGAAACCAGCTCTGGTTCCCCATTGAGTCGGAGCCGTGCGGCGTGGAAGGAGACCATTGCCAAAAACGAGCTGCACATCAAGGAGCACCATCTGAGTTAGAATGTGTAGCTAACGCGTCTTGGGACGCTGTTTCGGCCTGCCTGGCACCACATGACACAACTGGAAATCACAAAACAAATCTGCCTGTTCCTAATCAAATACTAGCATCAGCTTTCTTCTAATTTGGCATACAAAATACAGTGAATATGACTGCTGACACCAATTTAAACTGTATATGTATGTATGTATGTGTATATATATATATATACACACACACACACACACACACACACACACACACACACACACAGAGTACGTATGCTTTTGTACCTTTATCATTTTAAATCGAAGCGGCCTTTTACAAACAGATTCTTCAAGCATAAATGTAATTTGATATTTGATCACCGAATGATCCCAAGCCCAATAACCACAATATAAGTGAATGCCAATCAAATGGAACCATGTCACATACAGAAAACCTGCCCTTAAACACCTTGTGCTGGCAAACAATGATCATTTAGGCAGCACTCAATGCCGTGCTGGCAGTTGTTCACGTCTTGGAAGCTAGGGGCAGCTAGAGCCACAGACTAATTAGCAGAGCGGAACACAACGCCATAACAAATCAGCACAACAGACAGGACCACTACAGAGAACCAGAGTGGCTGAGTATAGACGACTCGATTTGTTTTCCTTTTGAATTGGTGCGGGCTTTGCCTGTTTCCATTTTCTATTTCCACTCTGCGGTATGTCATCTCTTCAAACAAAGAAGGTGCCCCGCATTTAGCACATTTTGCAGATGTGCAGCCCCTCTCTGCTGGTTACACGTGTTCCCTTGAAAGCAGAGCGTGAGCAGAAAGCGCAGGCTATGGACGATGGATCTCCAGAGGTACGGTACAGTAGAGTGTGGGAGTCATGCTCTACAATTAATATGTTAACTGTCACAGAAACAAATCAGCCTACAAGCAGATGACCTGGCATTCAAGGGGCGCATGGGGCCCCCTGCTTTGTTAATTCAGGCGCCACACTGCCCTCTGTTGGTGTGATAAAGGGGAAGGTGTATGGTAGGCAGCGTTAGCTATGCTGTGGATGTCATAACAACTGAGAGCAGTTCCATCCATGGAGCTACGTGCTATGTATTTACCAAGAAAAATAAGAAAATAAATAAATAAATAGACAAAAGAAAGTCACCAAACATACACAAATAAATGCAGTCTCTTTAGAGCTCAATATCAAAGAAAAACACAAAGAGCTGTGCATCCTGTAATTACAGAAAATGGGAAAATCCTAATCGTTTTTTTTCCACTTATCTGCTTCAGTTAAAGTATTTGGTACGCTATTATTAAATATACTTGTAATTTTATTCTTTGCTTGTAGTTGTATATACAATAAAGAAAGAAAGAGCTTAATTCCCATTCTCTCCACACCGCTTGGCTTGACGTGATTGCAGTACCCCGCAGCCATTGCCTGTTTTGATGTTGGCACCATAGTTAGCAACTGTCACAACTCCTTTGAGATGTTCCCTCCAAACGTTGCAGTTTGACTCCAGCCCTGACCCCACTGAGCGGACCTCTTTGATCGTTGTGAGCTGTCAGCGCCCCCTGTGTTGGTGACAGTGATGCGCGTGGCATGCGTGCAGTTGGGTTTCGCTGAGCATGGCCATGCTGACCAGAATACCCCGGCTGTTTCCGCTTCAGCGACAGGTTTGCTCTGATCCAGCTAGACACACAGACATCAGATTGGCGTCGTACATCAGCATAATCTCTTTGCCCAAAGCGCTGGTCTGCTTGCCTGGTTTGAACCGCGTCTGGAGGATCTGCAGCGTGGTATTTACGTTTGAGTGCTCAGTGGGGATCACCACAAAAGCATTATGTTGCCTTAAAGTGTTTCCTAACATAACATTTACTTCAATTTTAAAGTAAATGTTATGTTGGTTTAAAAAAGCTCAAAGTGTTTCTCATTGCATTTAATGGAATACTGCTTATGACCAGTTTGGTAGAAGCTATGCTTGCTATAATAAGAACGCTTGAAACTTGCTAAGCGTCCCCTAGAAACTAAACACCATAATTTTGCCAACAAAAGGCTGCAACAAAGTTCCACCTGAAAAGCCCAATGATTTTACACTAATGAAATGCATTACTTTTTTCTCTAGCGGTACTACAAAGGACATTTTAAGACGTCACAACAAAACGTATATAAACCCTTACGAATAAAGTGTGAGCAGAGCTCTACTCTTCTAAGAGCCGAAAGATTGACACCCTCTATGATGTATCCTTACCCTTTATATACAGTATATACACACTAACATCTAGAAGCATTATGCATTAGCAAAACTTTAAAGCTTGGTTTTGAAAGTAACTCTGTTCTTATGTAGATTATGCCCTGTGGGTGAGAATGTGTGTGTGTGTGTGTGTGGGGGCAGGGGGGGGGGGGTGTAGATGTATGTGTGTGTGTGTGTGTTGGTGGGGTTGCCATTTGTCATTTTCATCACTATATTTGTGAATTGAAATTTTCTATATTGCAATAGCAATTAAAGTATGTAAACTGGGCAGCGAACGCACGTTCCACAGTGCTAGCTATGATGGGGACTGTGCAGCATTTCCGCGGGTAAAATAGATGCAGCCTCTTTCAAATCCTCGCCGTTTGTGTTTCTGTGTTTGCCAGAAGGATACGAGCACTGAATAGAAAGGCAGCAGCAACGCCTGGCCACGTCTGCATTGAGGAGAAGCTTTAAATCCACACTGTGGCATCTGTCCTCAGCAAACCAGTGCATCGGCTGAAATCAACAGAAAAGAACGACCTTCAAAAGTAAACAGAGAGCGAGAGGGACTGCGGTGTCGACTTGATGACTTCACGCGTGTGTGTGTGAGCGTGTGTACATGTGTTGAATCAGCAGTGCGCTGTTGCGTCAGGAAAAGGGCACCTTTTCTCAGTGTGACCTCCTTCTTTTTGATACATATTTCATAGCGTATAGCATCTCAAGACACGGCCGCCCTCCCCCCTCCCGCTGCAGTTAACCACTGTGAGTCATCACAGCTGTGAATCATGTGTCCGAAGGCAGCGTGTATAAACAACAACAACAGAAAAAATGTATTCAACGTATTTGCCACCTACAGCCATGTTGCTCAACAAGCTCATTTTCGGCACTCCCAGCCACTTTCACGTGGCAAAGCAACATGGCAGCTCTCTTATCTCTCCATCGGGGGTGGGGAGGGGAGAGATGGATGAAGCAGCGGGTGAAGCGGGACCTACGCAACGCGCGTGTCCCGCTGAGGCCCGGCCAGATGACAAAGACAGAAATGTTTAATGGCTTTCACGCCCAATCATCCAACACACACACGCACACATGGGCACACGCACACACACACACACACACATGCATTGTGACGGTCCACACAATAGGTGGATGGACTACCAAACAAGGGATGTTTTGAAGCCCATAGATCGGCTTAATTAAAACATTTTTAACAGTACTTTTCACAAGGGGGATTTTAATGTTAAATGTCAACCGTACCATAAGCATTAATATCATCTTGATACAACAATCTATGTACAACAAACTTTCATTTGTATTTTTAGAGGAAAGTAGGCAGCTCCTCAATTACTTCCATTCGGACAGTGATTTGCTCAATTTTGGAGCCAAGCACCTGGTGGCCATTAACAGTACTACATTGGCTTCAGCCCTCAGTCTCGGTTGTTGCCTCTTGTTACAAACATGCATATACACACATGCACGTACACACACACACACACACACACACACTCTGTGATCTATGTAAACTGGGATGGATTAAATGTCTGCCATTTCCTGAGCTGAGACACAGAATTTAATCCCCTCAGCGAAAGAGAAAGGAAGCCACAGTATAACCCCGATGCCACCCAAGCCCTTTTTCCAGTTTGTCATTCTGCACTTCAAAGCATACATGATGAAATCCCCCGAGGTATTATAAGAGCTCTGGCACAGCAGCCTTCTTCAAGTCGTGCTGGCCTAATACCTCATAAACGGAGTCTAAGAAACATGTCCCCTCACTATTTAGAAAGTCTTTGTAGCCTTCAATCTTTAAGAAGCCTTAAGAGCTGTTGAGAAATAGGCCCTTGCACGATGAACATGTGAAAAGATTGTGGATCGTTATGAGGCAAAAGAATTCCTATCTTGCTACTGTATATAAGAGCATGTGCACGTCTTTAAAGAATGATTAGAGCATGATAGAAACCGGGCATTTATCTTCAAATACACACTCAATGTGTAGGAACTTAGAAATACAGTTCTGAGAGAGATATGCCTGGCAGAGTAACTCGCTCGTAGTTAAAGGGCATTCAGTTGCAATAGCAGGATCCATGTACTGTACTGTGCACTTCCTGGAGCTGTCAGATTGCATAGAGCACCATAAACACACCACCATTTTGGCCTCCAGGCCACAGACCTTCGAAAGTATACCGGACACACAGTGAAAGGAATGCTTAACGGAACAGACCGCATCTCTGCAACTGATTCAGTCGACTGAAACATTTAGTGTAAGTCACAGCGCTGCGTAGGTGTGTGCATGGAGAAACGAGTCGTCACACGCAGGGAAAGGGGAATGACTCTCGTGCGAAAAGTAAGGGTACAAACAAAAAAGCGCAACACCGGGTGCCCACCAAATGCGTTGGGGGTGGGGCATGGGGCAGTCCGAATCTATGCGATGGGAGTGTCGCACTGGTCTGCGTTGCGTTTCAAATTACACATGCTTTCAATATTCTGAACTCTGAATCACCTCACAGCCAAAATAGTGTTGTTGTTATGTCGGACACTCTTCTTAGCATTTTAGCCTTCTGTGGAACCTAGCATCATTTCTCTAACATAACATAATTATTGTGACATGACTTCATAGTTTACAAAGGTAGTATCATCCAACAGCAAATAACCCATATAGAAAAATTTGTTCCATACAGGATTTGAATGATTGGAGTGATGATTGAAGTGCAATATCAAAACAGTGTGTGTCTTGCAGCTAATTCGTTGAGACAAATTATTATAGGCCAGTTTCATGTGTCTACCCAAAGTGCATGTGTGTGTGTGTGTGTGTGCGCGCGTGCACACGTGTGTGACAGTGAAAGATTCAGTATGAAGGAAAGGGAGCGAATCAGAGACACGCTCAGCACCCCTGCTGTTCTCACAACAGACACCCACAACAAAGCTTCTTCTGTGTTGTCCAAGTTTGTATAACACCCACTCTCCCCCTACACACACACACACACAAACACACACACGTCTCCCACTGAGAGAACCAGAGGGGCAACAGGCAGCCAGCTAAGGGGCTGAGCCCCCTCAGGTGACCCTATATAATAAAAGAGAGAAAGAGATGTGGGCATGCCACTTTACTGGGTTACTGTATCTCCTATTGGGGAGCGCTCCTTCTGCTTTGGCAAAACGTTTTTAATCTGGTCTCTCTCTCTCTCTCTCTCTCTCTCTCTCTCTCTCTCTCTCTCTCTCTCTCTCTCTCTCTCTCTCTCAGTATGTCAGACTGCCAGGGGAGGCTGGAGAGAGACACAGAGAGAGAGAGGGGGGGGGGGGGTAAGAAAGAAAGAGAGAGAGAGATGTTGGGCATCTTCAGCAGCAGAGAGGTGTGTGTGTGAGTCAGGGTGGGAAACACTGAGAATGGGATGGGGGCGGGCGGGGGCTGCTGAGTTAAGCCCCTAATCACAGCCTGCTCTGCATCGACGACTTAAAGTCACTCCATTTGGAGCTACCTGCTACTTTTTAGCCACGAGAAGGGGAAACACACTGCTGCTCAGCTCTATAGGCCACAGCTGCAGATGCTGTGCTGTGCTTGTTCGCAGGGCGAGCTTTTGTGAGTGTGCACACTCTCCTCATGCAATAGTACACACACACACACACACACACTCTGTACACACAGACATGAAGAGACATTGCACTGTACAAATGCATACACACATACACACACAGACAATGCAGTGTGTACACACGCACACACACACACATACTGTGCACACACGCGTTAGCATTTTACCAGTGCAGATCGACTGCTGCTTAGCATCTACTCATGTGCGATGGTCGGGTCGACTCATTTCCAGGGTGAGCCGTCGTCGTGACTGGCAGGTTCTGCCGTGCCCTTTGCCTTCCTCAGCTGATTCACATGTTTGTGCTGCTAGCAGTGGAGGCTGTGCTCGGAGACGCAAAGCCTCCCGCCGGTCCTCCCGCCGGTCCCAAACACATTAATTGCCTTGGCTGTGCTAACCAGCCAGGTGTGATGCCGTTTTAAAGGGAGATTCCACAAGGTCTGCGGGACCCTTTGGGAAAGCCCTGATGCAACCACCTTCCCCGAGGCCAACCTCAAACACAGTGCTACCTTCGCATCACAGACGCCAATATGCCTCGGCATCTATGGCTAGCAGACTGTGGCTTGGTAGTGCAAGGCCTTAATCTAATGCTGAAGCATTGATTTATGCTAGGGTGTCCCACGGCCATTAAGATAATTGCATGATCACTTTATAACACCCTCCCCTGGTGGCCATAGTCATTTGGCTCTACCAACCATCCACCTTGCTCGGGAAGACCTGTAACCGCGTTATGGCTGGAAATGTAGTCGGAAATATTATCTTTCAGCCACTGTAAATTGATCTCATACCATTTTCACTGACTCCCCAACCCTTTTAGCCTGTCTCTCCCCTGGCCTGGCTGCTTGATCTATGAGAGGCCCCTATATCCAAAGAGGCCCTATCGATCCACATCCTTCAGCCAACATCATGAGTGGAGGATCCTGTGTCATGTTGCCATAGTCAAAGACATTTTGAGTGAGATCATTCTTGAGGCCGTGTATTTTTAGCTGTGAGGGCAGGGCAAATGCACTTTGATTATCTTCAATGAGGAAATGGCTGTAATGGCGCTATGATCTCTTTCAATAGAATTTAAATTAAAGTGAAGATTTTGTCACTGCTGAGAGTTAATGGGTGCCTAAGTGGTGGAAGTAGCTAGCTATACTGTGAAAGTCAAACTAGCTGGGAGAGAATATGGATTTTTGGTATGTGTGGAAAATGCTAGCTAACGGCACAGATAAGCTATGATGTGCTGTAGATGTAAGCTCTGAAAAACTTTTTGCCATCATAGAAAGGAATACAGTTATAAATACACGTTGGACACGATATCTATCGCAAGTTCACACCTTCACACACACACACACACACACACAGTTCTGTATACAAACACAAACACACTCAACGGCGTACACAAGGGAAATTGGAAAACACTTCCGCAATATGCAAGCCACACAATAATGGTATAGGGTGCCCCTGCTGGCTACAAACAATATTACATTATAAATATAATGCCAAATACAATTAGGTATTTTCAGCAGAGGCTTTTATCCACATCTTTATAACTCATCAGTCTCATCAGTTATAAATTAGCCATACATGTTGAAATAAATGATAATTTAAATTAATACATTATTACCCCTCGCAGACCTGGAGTACAAAATCTCACAAAGCTGCCCCTTGCACTGACACGATCATGGAGGTAACAGCTGAAAACATATCAGTCACTCTTGCTAGGTAACTTGCTGTTCATTGTTTCATCTCTTTAACAGACACCAATGGCAAACCTGATCATTTGTTTGTGTGTGTGTGTGTGTGTGTGTGTGTGTGTGTGTGTGTTTGCATCTCTGGGCTGAGAGGATTTTCTTCCCCTTTAAGTGGGGGGTGGGGGGGGGGCACAAAATGTTTATGCTAAATAGAACAGTTTGACAAATAATATGCCTAGCAGCTGTTTTTCTCTTTGTTCCTATCAATATTCATGGAACACAGTGGCAGAGACACCTAATCAAATGCAATTAAAAGAATAATAAAGTATGTTGTTAATCTGGTGATATTAAAAATCCATATTCATAATAAAGTACTCATATCTTAAGTGCATTTAAACTATTCATATTTTGAAATCACGGAATGGCATAAGCATTTTTCATGCAAAATTGAAAATGTAATAATTTGTCATTATAAATATACCATGTGCTTTGACGTTTTAAGTTAAATAATGCCATTTTGGCTCTCACCTTTTTTTCTGTAGATTTGGTGGCAAAGACAGGCATATGACAGGCAAGTAGTGGACACCAAAATGGAGACATTGTCCTTCCATCATTCTCATCACAGAACCATCCCGGTGTATTTTCCTCTCCTGAAACAATAAGGCCATAAATCTATTTGTTAGATGCTTTCAAAAGTCTGAGCCAATGTGCATCCTTCATACCTTTGTTTAGATCAGGCACCTATCTAGTCACCTACAAGCTATATCTAAACCATCCACAACAGGGGGCCAGGGGCTGCATCCACATTTTCGCTTAGGAACCTTCCAAACTGAGTGAATGACCTTTGAAGTTTCTAGGTCGCAACCGTGATAAGAGCTGTTCGAATTCTATTATTGCTAAGGAAAGGTGCTTCAATGCTGCCTTTCTTGCGTCCATAGCATATTGGTACACTGGATAATCCTTTATGAAAGGAAAGGACATAGACCATCCCACAATTCCTTGTGACGCAACATTCGGTCGTTCACTAAAACAAACGATCATCATAATGTCAAATGTATAGGCCTATCTATCTTACATAGCAAAATATACATTTGGCAGCAGTTTTATACAAATAGCATTCATGTCTTAACCATACATGCTAAAAACATGTTTAAGCCAGGTTTATTTCAGCTCCCTGAACTTCAAGTAAATTCTACATGGTAGAAAACATCTCTCACTCTATCAAAAATATTGAAGGTGCTATGCCCCCTGTCCCAAACTTGTGTGTACTTTGTGCTAAAATTAAGTATAAAATGTGAATTTTCACTTTAATGTTGGCATTATTAGCAATATTTTCAGTGTGCCTGGGAAGAGTAAATATTATATTTATTGTGTAGCAGTGATATTGATTACAGAATGTTCTACCTTGAACAACTTCATTTTTAATTTGACTGTAGGTTATATGATAATTGGATGATATCTTTTCCCATAGACCGTTTTCCTGAGTGCTACTTGACATACATTATGCCTATGACCGCGCCGTCTCTGACTAAATCAAAGTGCTTAAGTCATTTTTCTATCACGGCGCCTTATAACTTGATGCAGGTGCATAACATTTTACCAGAATGCAGAAAATGAAGTGATTGACGCCCCAGACCCCAGCAGTACAAATAGATTATATTTTTATTTACAACTAAAGTCATATAGCCTGATATTTACTGGTGCGCAGACACCAAGATGTATATGGCCAGTAAGCAAATACTAAGCAAGATATAATATAGCCAACTGTTGTTTCCCTGTTATGTTTGTGGCCTATACTAAGCAGTGCCTCAGCCTATTGAAGACACATTTTCTATTTTAAATACCACTACCTCCTCCCAAAAGAGTAAATTGTCTACTTTTATTTTCAATTTATTTTAATGCTGCCTGCCCTCATAAAATCTCAGCGCACGTCACTGGACAATGAGCAAATACTTTGTAAGATCGAGCCGCCATTTTCTTCCCTGTGTCTACCTATTAATAAATCTATGGTCCACAATAATCACACAAACTGCACAACCGTCAGGTATGATACATGAATAGTGCTATTAGCATGCGTGTTATAATCAGCCAGGATCATATTCAGTGTGGTGGGACTGATGGCAGGCACTGCCAACACAAGGGCTCAACAGTGATTATGCCTGCTCTTAATCAACTTCAACTTAGCCCCCTGCAGGAAATATATGCAAACCGCAGGATCTGAGACATAGAAAAACATAGATGTGGTTTGTACACACGCCACCTCACCGCTTGTAGACGTACGCTTTGCAACAGGTGTGCCGCGGACGAGGCACTGTGCAAATCTGCCAAAATACTCTCATTATGTAATTTTGTAATTGCCAATTTTAATTTGGGGAAAACTAAATTGTGCATGCAATCAAACAGCTTGTTATAATTTACTCCCTGGATCTTTTTGAATATGTCACATTAAAACAGTGGTGTGCCAATTTCTTTCTTAAAAAGTGTGATACCCCATCAACTCCATTGTATAAAAAAAGATAATCCCCGTGAATGCATTGTCTTAAAAGCTTTTTTTACCCCCACCCTTTATTAATGAGGGGTGATTAATTTATGAATTATTTGTTTTTGGGTGAATTGATCCTTTAAACTGGCTGTAGGTCAATGGGAAGCCCAGAATGAGACACGCTGTTTGGGGTGGTGGTGGTGGTGGTGGCTGAGAGCTGCGGTACAGTCTGGAATTAAGTCAACAGCACGCTACCGCATTACAGCAAAGTAATATCATATCACACACAAAACCCCATTATCTCTGAAAAGTGTACACACTGCATGGTTTGTTTGACAAGTAATGTTGTTTACTTGGTATATGGTATGGCTCACAGCAGCCAATTAGAGGTGCCGCACTGACACCGGGTCTTAGGCTTCCATTGGTCTGTCTTGACAGAAAAGAGTTTGCTGAGCACTCAGGCTTATGGAGTACTATGGGGCGGTTAAAGTAATTGCTTCCTATTTGAACTATTGAACTCAACCTGACTGGCACCTTAGATGTTCTATGGATAACAGCATCAGAAACCTTCGTCAAAAGAAATACATAATAAAAATACGAAAAAATGTTCTCCCAATCACACGGAATACTAGTATTGCCTATATTGTGTGTGTCACTGTGGGGCTTTTTTTCTACGGTACCTACAGTAATCTCTTACACATTTCTGACAACGTCCTGTGACGACCTGGTCCAACTGCATGTTAGCCCCTCTGCATTTGGGTTTAAGAAGAACTGGAAGCCAGTATGAGGCAATCTCCTGTTTAGTTCTCTGAGCCGGTATAGCGCAGTAGCAGTGGAAGTATGTTCAGGTGGCTGAGTAAAGGAGTGGGGCGCTAAAGTGTCATACCAGTTCCACCGCACCCATCGTTTTATCTATCGATTTACCTACTGTTTTTCACCTGCCGCTAGTTTTAGAATTTTAACAGCATGTTATTGTGCTTTTCTTTATTGACAGAAATGCACCCACTCCATTTCTAACAGTTTTTTTTTATTCAACCCACCAAAGTACCACTACCACGTTATATAATAATTCAGAAGCAATGAAATGCGAGCTGTGCGACATGTTTATGGTGCTACTGTAGCAGAAAATGCTTTTACAGATTGTGTTTTTATCTCTTCCAAGTGCCTTAGAATACTGCGCTTCAATATGGATTTTTTAGAACCCAAAGGACAAATTAGGTCCGTGACAGATTGGATGGCCATTTTAAAAAGGGAACCATCTATAAGGAAGGGCCCAGGATAATTCTAACAGTAGTACTCTTTTAGTTCATGATCCTGGTCTTGGACCATCTTTGACTTGTTTCCACCACTCTACAGTACCACTTCTGGACTATCCACTCCACCCACACTCTTCTCCCCTGATTAACTTCACCGGTCACTTATTTCCTTATTTACCCTCTCCCTCCAGAAAAGGGGTTGTTAACATATTTAAATACATAATACAATAATAATAATAATAATTGAATACGTAAAATATAAATTAAATACATAAAAGATAACTTAAATACATAAATAACATTTTAAATACAACTCAAAGACCTAACAGTGCTTTTATTCAAGAGTTCTCTGAATTACTCTAATTTTATGTAAATACTCAACAAAAATATGACTTGATTATTTTAACACTCATGTCTGCTGCCTTGACCAGAAACATGCTACTGATATACATAAGAAATACTATTGAGTCTTTTTCCCTCACTAAAGTGGTTCAAGTGCCCACTCGTGTAAAGGGGCACACCCTTGATTTAGTTTATATCACGCTCTTAACCTTTAGACTGAGGGAACCATTTTTAATTCCACGTTCACCAGCCTGCTCTCTTTGACTGTTGCTGCCCCCTGCCTTTATCTGCCACAGATCAACATCTTAACAAAGCATTTAAAAACATGCAACCCTGGATACATGTTTTACACAAACATTACAGATAACATGAAGGAGAGTGAAATGGAAGAACACGAATGTGAAAACAGACCATGCCAAGTTAAAGATGCAAGAGCAGCCCCTCTTTCCAAATTGAAAAGCAGAAAATCATAAACTAAGATTTAACTATTTTTGTAGACTTTCATCTTTATCATTTACTTATTTTACTTACTTACTCATTTTACATGTTATCATACCTTACCAACATTATTATATTATTAATGATAATATAATTATTATTGTATATTAGAAAATAGCTTAACCTTTGCATTATTCCCTACCCTACCCTACACCAGCCTTTTCATTTTAATCATAATCATTCATATACAATCATGTAAAGCTGTAAAATATTACGTGGCTTAAGAGTAGGATTGATTGGTGTGATTGTGATGTATTGGTAGGACACCAATACATTAATTTGATCATGGGAATATTGCCTGGAATGGTTTCAGATGGCTACCAATATTCCATTGTACCATTAATTGTGATTTATTTGAACAGCATGAATAACATTATTTGCTGGTCTGACACATTTCACTTGCTACAGTATCAAAGAAATTGAGTGAAATGGTTTTTATTTCCTAGCAGGAATTCTAAAGAGAGTGTGTGAGAGTAGAGACTTAACCATACATTTCAACCATAAAGCTAATGTATGGTAGTGAGATTTGGCCGCTATTTAAAATTGTTTATAACTCGGGACAAAAGTTCAACAGAAACCCTTCATCTAGAAATCTGCAAAAATATACTTGGAGTGCACAGGAACAGCCCAAACCTGGCCTCCAGAGCAGAACTAGGATGATTCCCTATTTTAACAGAAATTCAGAAGAGAGTAGCAAAATTCTGGTTTCACCTGACAGACACGGCTCCTGACTATTTCCACAGCACTAATCATAGACAAAAAAAATCAGAGAGTAACCCTTTCCCCCAAATGACTCAAAAACATAAACTAAATTCTAATACAGAAAACAAATTTATAATTCTCAAAAAAAATTCTAAAATCAACTCAAGATGAATACTATCATAATGGTTTGTCAAAATCCAACAGATAAGCAAACTCCAATGGTACCGGAGCATTAAAAAAAGAATACAAATCGGCCCAAAATTTTTTAAGTCAAAGATCCCAAAGAAAGGAGAATACTAATGAAGTACAGACTCAGTGATCATAGCCTGGCTATAGAGACAGGCAGACACATGAAAACATGGCTGCCCAAAGAAGAAAGGATATGTAAATACTGTGATCTAAATTAGCCTGAAACTGAAATGCATGTCTTAACAAAGTGTAAATAGATCCATGGAGGATTGTTAAGGGTCTCTAAAATACTTTAAATTAAAATGGGTGATGTATCCTAACAGTACTTTATGAAGCAGCCTGACACAGTAAGAGGGAAATATATATATATCATAACCATCTGTATTGTTTTGAAAACAAGGTTTCATTTAAGAATACACCCATGTACTATATGTCATAAATGTTGGAAACTTTTGTGTAGGTACCTTTTTTGTGAATGTACCTTTTCATCCTGTACTCCTTTGGCAATACATGTAACTGTACTGTACACTTGTCATGCCAATAATGCACCATTTGAATTTATATATATAGAGAGAGATGTTTTTTAAGAACATTATTTAGACTTAACATTCAGCCTTTGCAATGTATTATTGATGGTGAATAAAGGCTAACAAATCATGAGCACTAAACCAAGAATCAGGTTTTAATTACGGACGAACAAGTTGCTGTATACACACACAGTCTGCAGTAGGACTCTTTAAAAAGTGTTACAGGGAATGCTTGTTACTGTGTTGTTGTGTAGAGAGGGCTTCAATCAGGACGAATGATAAACCCATCAATCAATTTAACTCGACATTCATCAAATGTGGCTGTCAACATGGCGCTGCAGTTTGAACAGATATTGTATTATCTTGTAAATGATTATTTAAGCTAGACCATAAAAATTAACAGAAAAAACAGCTCATTAAGATCATTAAATAAGTTTCACAAGCTACTTTATAGCACAAAATATCACTCATATATTCTATAAGAAAGCATCGAAGACAATGCATTGTTTTGTTCAGTAAACTAGCCAAACTTCAGTGTACAGTATATATTTTTTTTAATTAGAAACAGACACCCTCTATAGGAAGATTTGTACTCACAGTGGTAATTAAAGAGACGGTAACTGGTGGGAATGTGCAAGGTAAGGTTTGGGGTCAATCCCATCTATTTTATACTGAGCGTGAGTCATTCTAACTATATAAGGACATCACAGGAGAGGGGAAAAAAAGTGCAATGGAATATTAAGCAGGGGGGGGGGGGTTAGTTTTTTAGCTCCTCTATTCCAGTCATGCTTGTGTTTCAAGACTTGGCTGATGAAGATTAATTTGCACAGCGTGGCGCTCTATCAACCCCAGTGACACAAAGGGCAAAGACATAGACTAATTAAATACACCAGTGCAATTGATATTTCCCTTGGATCAATGTAAGTGTGGGATCTGTTAATTAAATCCACGATAATGTTTACTCATCATAAACATTTTCCATGTTTGAGCACAGCGAGATAATCTTGCCGTCTGACAGATTAATTTCGAAGGCGAAAGGAGAAATCCTCTTGCAGCAGCAAACCTCCTTTCAGTTGTTCAAAATAAAAACCCAACAGGTACTTCATCCGGTGCCCCACTGAGCAGAAAGGATGCCAAGTGATACAGTTCCTGTAATGTCATCTCAGCAGATGCAAATACCTTGAGGGACCATAGTAACCGATGAAACATGTTCGGTCTGACGGAAGAGAGCACAGCACCTACAGCTCTCGCTGGCGGCACCCTGCCTGTGCTCATCAGCCATGCGGTATACATTTGCAGTGGCGTAGCTTATCACACAGTGGATTAAGGAGGCGTGTCGGAGTGTGTGGCAGAACCTCCAATCCGCACTCTAGTCTGCTATTGATCCATGTGCATGGGAGGGAGAGAGAGAGAGAGAGAGAGAGAGAGTGCGAGAGGCTGACACATTTAGCAGCGTAACCGCAGGCAGCAACCTCCTGTCTGGCCTCTGTTCCCTGTGGTTGGACTGATTGCCTGTCTCAATCATCGCTCCCCACCACACACACACACACACACACACACAAACTCTTTACATCTGCCTCTGTCCCCGGTCTCTGAGCTGCAATCTCTCATGATTTGATGGCCTCTTGTTCTTGTGAGGGCCGTCAAACTCCGCAGCCTTAACCCTGTCTGATAGGGCCGGGACCGCATCCGTGATAGGAAGCAATTAATTTTGCAGCGAAAAAGCCCATTAATTAAGCAATGCTCCTGGCTATTTCGTGAAAAAGACCCTTCAGAAAGTCTAGGGCCACTTGAAGGAGCATAAAAGATGCAGTGCCACATATTGCCGGCCATGCCAAGTTATTAATGGACCCCAGGGCTGCGTACGAAACACCACCGTGGGGTAAGTGCTGCTTTCTAATTCAAGGCCTCATAACTAGACCTTGTGTGGCTTCACAATGACAAATGTTGTTTACTGGACACGGGTCACATCGGGCTGTAACATTATATCATATAAAGCCTTATCACTATAGAACAGTGATAACGTGGTTGTGCGAATTGCATTAAGTATGGGTGTAAATTGTCAGTTATTATATTTCTGTACATACTGTAAAATCATATTATATTACATGCTATATTTATACATAAATATACATTCATACATATTAAAGGTATAGTCACTTATTGCAAGCTAAATGTAGGCTAATACTATGGCAACAATGGCACAGTGGGTATAGAGCGGGGTGACAGGTGATCCAGAAGTCGCTGTCTCGATTCCCGAATAACTCCTCGCCAAATATCGAGGTGTCCTTGAGCAAGACACTTAACCCTGACTGCTCATGGTGGTTGGTCGCATTTTGTTTGGCGGCAATCAGCATCGATGTGTGAATGGGTGAATGTGAGGTTAAACTGTAGTGCTTTGAGTGGCCAGAAGGTTAGAAAAGCACTGTAGACCATTGAATACACTTTTTGTCAAATTCAACACATACAGTATCTCCTCACATATTGCTATCTTACCATTCCCTGTGCATGGTATACTATTATTCATATATGACAATAAATCACCTTTACCATGGTTCTGTCAATAGGAACATAAACAAAGTAGCAAACACCGCTCGTATAATCAGTGCCGTAGCACTACGCATGGCTTCACAATGCATTTCGACGTGAGAGGCGCCGCTGCGGAGTGATACTGTTTGATTTGAGCTCCAAGTTAGCAAGAATGATATTGATAAGACAATATAAGAATTATATAAGAACAATATGTATGAACATAAAGAATACATCATATAGCTATTCTGCATTGAATACTTATATTTGAGTATGTATATTTAGTGTATAGAATATAATTTTTAAAAAAAGTGCTTCAAGGCTTTTACTGATTCATTTTTATGGTCCACGTAGAACCATGAAAGACAGCTGAGATATACTTTGTATATCCCGTTTAAATAAAGGCAACTGCGTAAATGCTGGGACACAGAGACGTCTAAGCAAAATTAGTTAGGTGCTGTCTAATCACTTACTAAATCATGCGTGAGAACATTTGCCAGTTGGGGCGTCGACCATTCAGGGACATTTCAGAGCGAGGCACCCATTTCAAACTAAACAAGCACACGGTTGGGTGGGTTTCAAATGTAGGTCTCCGGTGAGCACTCGTGGGCAGGCTATTGCAGACAATAGCGATGACAATGGTTCCAAGCGTGAAATTAAATCAACAACTCCCTTTATTGTAATTACATTTGGTTAAATGTGAAGGCAACATGTGGGAGTAATGCAATTAAGATGTAATCCTTACATCCTGATTGAAACTGGTGCTAATCTCTTTTTCCCTGGGAATCAATTGATTCTGTGTTTACATGAACATGTGCTAACATGTTTTTAAGATTATTAGATGTGTACAGACACTATTGCTTTTTATAGTGATCTAGCCAAAAGTGCCATGTACAGTAAATCAAGAATTTCACTACAGGTTTATGAGCAGAATAGTGTCCAAACTTTTTAGTCAGAATGAATTGATCACCTGAAAATAGTAATCAAAGCCTATAAAAAACCTGACTTATGGAAAGCATGTAAGACATGTAGAGTTTTGCTTGATATTTACTGTATTTACTAGTGTTTTGATTATACCCCTGCTAGTGTTGTTCAGTACACCACATTGAGCATATTTAGCATCTAACATACCTTTTAAACAGTTTTGTCTCATTGTAGATAATTACCTAACAAAAGTGGCTCATCTGCTATTTTCATTTTTATGACCTCTCCACTCAGACAATCAATAGCGTAGAGTCAGCAGACACTGTTATTAGCTAATCAACATAAAAAATTTCCATTAGCAAGGCATTGTGAAGCAATATGGGGTTTGCAAATAGTGTGTGTTTAAATGTGTGGGCTGTTTATTTATAAAAGTATGAGTTGGGGCAGTTCCGGTTAAAGGTGAAAGAGAAGGTGCAGCTGCTATTAGGTGCTGAATTGGAAAGCTAAATGCAAAGCCATTTGCATATTGCAAAGTGGGGGTGGAGTGGAGTGGGGTAAGGTGCCAATTTTAAGAGGTTTATCACTGCTTAGTTATTTTCCAAATTAAAACAAGACTTCTGTTGAATTAGCTATATATTGTATCGTCAGATTACATCACAAATAGCACCGCACACACCCATGTACCTAGGAACACAAAGTGGTGCAGACCGTATACAACAACACTAGCCTAGCCTTTGCAATGCGTTTCCAATGTGTGGGGCAAAGCTAATGAGAGAGCAGCCTATGACATTGAAGGGAGATGTGTTTCTGTTTTGATGGAGTCAAATCAACAAGCTGAATGACTTCCTATAACTTTAACATCGTGTAATGTCTGGGGTTGCTTCCAGGCGGGACAGCGCTCCTCACTCCCGTTCTATCTCCCCGGTATGCCGACCACTGGCCTCCAGCAACCATATCCCCAATACAGTCTTGCCTCCACACTACAATATATATATA
>JAODOY010024038.1:0-23971 GCA_025399855.1 Forbesichthys papilliferus
GAGATAGATAGATAGAGAGAGAGAGAGAGAGAGAGAGAGAGAGAGAGAGAGAGAGAGAGAGAGAGAGAGAGAGAGAGCGAGAGAGAGAGGAGCTGAAAGACAATGCTTGAAAGAGTGAAGAAGGTGTGTGATGGAGATAGGGACAACATGAGCGATGGAGTGGCACAGTGAAGCGCTGTAGTGACGGAAGGAACCGGGGCAGAGCCAAAACCAGGCCTATAACCAGACCTATAAGGGAGTAAACAGGAGTGAGCTGCAGCGTCCTTGCTTTGAGTTTTAAAAGAAGGAACGGGAGTGCTTGTCCCAACCCCCCTGTTTTTCGCCATTATTGTCCGATGGCCAAAACAGGCCTCTTTGAAAAAAGAAGAGGTCTTGCAGCTGCAAACTCTAAAGCACTAGCAGACAATTACTGACTCTTGTTGCCCTGGCAACATGCTGCTTTCTTCCAAGCCATGCTGTTTACCACAATGTCAAATAATGTGAATAAAGCCAGAAAAGGAACGGACAATAGACCTTTGGCCATTGCTATTCTCTCCAGGCCTTTCCTCGAAAAACGGGCACATTCTTCCCTTCACTTCAAACATCCGCACAACAAAAACATTATTGTATGTTCCGTGGCGTACAGATACAGGGGTGCAAGGTCTCCTCGGAAACTCCCTTTCTTGTTATTGTCAAGCTTTTACAAAAATATGAATCGGGGTAACAGAGTCGTTGTGGGTGGGTGCTTGTGTATATTTTGGTTTGTGTGTGTGTGTGTGTGTGTGTGTGTGTGCGTGTGTGCGCGCGCGTGTGTGTGTGTGTGTGTCTTTTAACACACACAGGCCCCATCTGTTTGGTGTCCGGACACAGTCTGGGAAAGTGTGTGCAGGCGAAGAATTCACACACAGCACAAAGGTCCAATTATGAACCCCCACTCAGAGAAGGCCTGGGGAGGAGGGCAAGCAAAGGGGATAATAGGGGCTTGTCCATCTCAGAAGGGGGTATGATGGTATTCTTGCCGCTCACCTCTCCCTCCCCTTCTCCTCCCACCCCCACCACAAACAAATATGTGTAAGAACACAGCTTGCAGAAGAATTCCATTTGGAGGAAAAACTAATTAGGCGTTAAACTGTTTTAAGGGCTTTTGATCCACTGCTGTTGGAGACTACAGAGAAATAGAAAGTTAGACCGCTTTAAGTAATTAAATACACCTGATATGTCAAATAAATACATTGCGGTGATATCCTAAAAAGACTTTAATCTTGGTGCTGTGTTGAGCTACTGGCATCACTAAAGCCTAACCTACAGTTTGTCTTTAGCTTGTGTCAACTGATTAGATTAGCCTCTTTTGGGACAAGCTCATAGACGCCCTGCAAGAAAATGTCAAGCCCCAACTCTCAAGAGTAGGGCCACGTCAGTGCGGCCCCATGACTTTGATTCGTTATCGCCCATATCTCAACCGCACACTTCTGTTCGATTGCTATGTGATTTTGCATCTAGTTTATATCGCTTATATTACCGACAGAGCAGCGCTGAAACCATTATTTGGCTACACTTTCGCTGGTCTTTCCCGCTTGATTTGCTATCAGTGGCGACATGATGGTGTGGGCACAAACCCTTGACACTTCCGATTACTAAAATATGAACGTGCTGTATATGGCTGCAGGAAAATCCATGGGTAATTCATTTTAACCATAGATCTATATACTTTTTTTAGGACTTAACAAGTTTGAACCACATCTACAGTGTATACATTCCTCAAGGAGAATGTGTATATTTGTATATATTATGTCCTGCGAGGAACGACACAATCTAATATCTGCACGGTGTCCCGCTGCACTTGTGTACTTAGAGTCCAATGTCTGTGTATTCTGGACAGTGCACGGCACCAAGGACATACTGTAGTAGAGTGTGTGTGTGTGTGCGTGCACGTGTGCGTGTATGACACTGGAGCACCAGTTCAGCAACAGTTGATGATCCCCTACCCACCACACATGGCACCTGTAGCTTTCAGCGCTGTCTCAGCATATAGCATTGCAATATGACGCTGTCAATCACGCACGCACGCTTACACACACACACACACACACACACACACACAAGCGAATAGACACACTAGACATAAACACACACAAACACACTCTGGTGGCACACGCGTACAATTTGCCGGTTCCACCATCTGAGCTGTGCACCATAGGCCACTTACAGCTAAGCGGCATACAGCAGGCATGTTACAGTAAAATACATAAATCACTGACTGTATCAATGTGCTCATTTCACCTGATAGGCCGGGGACATTTCTTACATCTTGGAGAGAGACACAGAATGCCTCTGGCGTAGGCCCAGCAGTGTTCGTGACCGATGCGTTCGGAGCGCATGTGCAAGGGGGCAGCCAATAAAAGTTATTTGGCGGCCATCTGCCTCTGTGGCCTCCAACAGTTGGCTGTCAGGCTCATACCGCAGACACACAAGCTGGATAACCATTAGCCTGTATATGTATGTGCAGTGTGCCCTCCTATGTGGGGACTATAATGCATGTTTGTGGTGGGATCTTGGCTGTGTTGATGACTTGTACAGCTGTTCACGTGATGGAATGTTAGCAAAGCACTGGAGGCATTGCTTTGGGTCAAATAGTCTACTGATATTATGGCTATAACACGGGTCAAATTGGGGAATTTATTGTGTCGTTACATCTTTTATGCCCATTTCATTAGCTTGTTTAGTGAATTGCCTTGCATATTTGAGTGTAAACTGGTTGTGTCCATTCATTTGTGATTTTTAGATGTAAAAATTGGCTACATTTCCTTAGGAGGCAGTTTTGTGAAGGGCTGCTGTGTCCTCTACCTTTGCTTGACCGGCTGCCATCCCAAGTCTCCCAATTACTAGTTAACAGTAAGTACTTTATTCAACTACATAATCTGCAGAATTAATCTTTTTCTTATGAGGAAAACAGCGGCGAGCGAGGATTGGTGATACGAGCGGGCGCTGACAGATGCGTTGTGGACACCGACACCGGCAGCTCCTACATCCAGCCCGCGCAGCAGACTTTCCCATTGCCTCCGGCTTCACCTAATCCTGACATCGGGATTTAAAGGTTAGGGCTCGTGTTTTCTACCTTATCTGAGGGGGGCCATCTTCCGAAGCTCAGGTGAGACTGGGGTGAAACACACGAGAAATACAACTTGTGTTGTATTTTGTATTCATGTTAAACGGGCCAGCGCTGTGCACGGTGTCTGAAGTTACCTGCTTCGGTGAATTCTGTGTCTTCCAGCAGGGAGGGAATTTAAGGCTTTACCTTGTGTGTCTTATGGCTTTATGTTGTGTATGTAGGCTGTATCTTGTGACCAGGCGAGGCTATTGTGAGGTCTAGTGTTAGAGTTGTGAAGGTCATGGGTGACACCTGTTTCCCGTCTCAACCCCCCCAAAGTCAAGTTGAGCCGCTAACCCCCCCTTTCCCCAGACTCCATCCTGGTAGGGTCCAGGAATGAGTATGAATTAATCAACGCTGGGGAAACTAATTTCATGGGTCAAACAAAAGGTTGTAGTTATTAAAGGAAATGACTTTGTTGTTTGAGTAGGCTAATTAGTATTATCAAATGTATTCTTAGTATTATCAAACTATTGAAAGACACTTAATCTGAAAACATAAATATTGTATTATATATATATTATATATTTTATTTTATTTATTTTATTTTTCAACAGGTCACTATAAAAATATTTTTTAAAGTACCGTAATCCTACGTGTAAATATTGGAGAGAGTTTGCCCCCTTGTGGATCTTGATAATACTTGTGTGAACATCTCGCTGCAGCTTTGAAACAAAACCAGATGGTGTACACAACTTTGCACCACCTATGAAACCCAAGTGTACACTAATTTATTTATTTAAAATTGTAGATGAAGTGCAATGTCACATAATGTTTCGAATGGCCCTACACAATAATTGCAGTTATGTTACCATCAAGGCTGACATAGTTGTGAGGAGCACATGGAACAGGCCTACCTGTTTGTGTTGTGCTGCAGTCTGACAGACAGCCATCTGCTTTCTGTGGTCATTGTCAGGGGGTTTGGACCTTTTCCTCTGACCATATGGTCCTGTATAACGCTATGTGCATGCCACACACACACACACACACACACACACACACACACTAAAGGCAGGTTTATCTTAGCACCCCATCTCTTAGTTGATTTCTCTACAGTGCAGACGTGAAACAACACTGTAGGCCTCGTCTCGGACTACGTGGAAGAGGACGTCTGATTCAGGCCTCCTTCTTCTCCCTTCTCCCCCCACCCCGACAGGCCGAACCACTTATATCTCAGAAGTCGAACAGCCCCTCTCGATCCTGCCCCTTATACTGCCAAGCGATTACATGCTTTCAGAGTGCATCCATATGTAATGCGTGCCAACCCGCGGAGCGGTTCAGCTCATTATTGCGGTGGCTTGCGGAGGATGACATGTGTTAACCATTGCCAAACAAATGGGCAGACAAGGGCTCACTGAAACACTTTCGCCAGTGTCTTTCGAAAACCATACATAGTCAACCTCAGTACGTGGTGATAATAGGTAGGATGCCTGACATTATTGATAAAGCCACCATACCTGTCTACACTATTTCTTATATGTGTGTATTACTGACCTCACATGCCAGAGGAATTGTTGTCACAAGTCCATCTGCGGAGCCAAACTGTGAATGCCAAATACTTGTTGATTGGATGAACCATCTTGTAGTTTTTGCTGTAAGCACACATAAACCACGCCCGCATAGCCAAACACGACGCTGATTGGAAAGTTCAGTTGCTACACGGACACGTTAAAAATGATTCTTCTCACGGCGAAATTAAACTGAAGCTCGCGAGATCAGAATGGTCTCGCAAGGGTAGTGTATTACGTAGATGGCATTACTGTGTCAGCATTCTCAGCACTGTGTGCTTCGACCAGATGAAGCTTTCTGTGACTAATGTGACCTGTGTCTGCCCCCTTGTGGAATTAACATGTTTGGTTAATAACAATTTGTTAATTTTATACTTATGTATTTGAAGTTATTACTCCTATTTAGTAAGATAAGTAAGAACCTTTCAAATAAATACCATTTCATCACAGTTTTAGATGATTTGTCCTGTTCAGCTAAAGTTGGAGTTGTCATGGGAATGTTTGGTAGATGGATGATGACAGCTGTTGGGTCACAGTAAAATAGTCTAGCCAGTCTGGCAGCCTGTCCTCCTGGACAGATGGGGAGGTTGGCTTGGCGAGGCTCACATTTAGCATGGTCATGCATCACCCTGGATGTGCTGCTCTGGGCTAATAAGAGCACAAACCACTCCCGGTCTCTACCTTCCTCTGACTCGTCAAAAATGACTAAATTATAACATTATTTTAACATAACGCATGACATGGAAGATTATAGTATATAAACAAGCAACTGAAAAACAAATATCCCCCAAATTATCTTCTGACCCATAACCACTCTCTATTTGTTCAGTGTCATTGTACATGTCAATTTGTCAATGGACTTATTATACAGTATCCCATTTGCAGTGTTTTTCCAGTAACTAGTAGTGTAACTAATTACTTTCTCTAAAACAGTAATAACATTACAATTACATTACTTAGGGTAGGCTAATGGAACCAACCCGTCCAATCACCTGTTTGAGAGGCTGCAATGTTTCCACTTTGGCTGGTTGCTGAATGTTAATTATTGTTCCAATAAAGTGAAAATTTGCTGGCTACACAGGTTGTCATTGTTCAGAAGGGGCGAGACAGAGTAGTGATTGTGAAAGTAATATAGCAATGTAACTAGTAACCAAACAAATTACTTGTAATATTATTACTTTTTGAAGAAGTAATTAGTAAATAGTAACTAATTACAATTCCTGAGTAACTTGCCCAACACTGCCCATTTGACACACCACAGTTACAATGCAGTGGCACTGCATTAAGAACTACGGTTTAGTTATGCTGTGCAAATACTGGTCAGTTGTTATTGGTTATCTATCATATTTGACCAAGCTGTTTCTGACCTCAAGGGGACAGCGGTAGACAACACGTTCGATGACTTCAACAGCCTGCACAGTGCAATTTCATGTTCCACTGAATAACATCAGAATGTCAGTCCGGCATCGATCTAACTCAGTGTTCACTCAATTTCTTTTTCAGTATTTTATGTATCCTGCAGTTAGAGTAGAAGACACTTGATGTTCTTAGCAACAAAAAAAAAGCAGGGTGTTTGTCAGGATTGCTTCAAAGGAAGGCGTCGCTCTCTAAATTCGGCTCATTGGAGGAACTTATTGATTTGGCCGCCAAAGACCTCGTTTGTTTCTCATTTGGTGTAGTCTCGGATGACAGAACACTAGCATCTCCCCCTTCTCCCCCTTTGTGAGTGGCAGCCCATTTCAGACACAGAGACAGAGTATTAATCAGGTCTCTCTCCTTCTCCTTTGCCCACCCATCTCACCCCCTCTCAATTGGATTCTTCCACAGAATGGGCAGCTGCGACTAACTTTGGAAATGAGCCTTGAAAATGTAATTAATGAGTGTAATGGTGAGATAATTACAAGGAACTTAAATATTGATCAGGCCAGCAAACTCCTCACTCTTAAGAAATGTTACCTCATACTACTGTCAGCAAACATGCTGAGTGAGGTAATGCAATATATGTGACCATATTTGGTCTTATTTCATTTCTCCGCAGCTTATTGGGATGCATAAAGTCTTTCTCAGACATGAGGACATTTCTGGTGAACTCTGACTGTATGCCATTCATGGGCATGTATATCTTATTGCCAGAGGTGTCATTATTATAAGCATAGAAAGAACACACATATTTCAGCAAAGATATCAGTTGTCAGAATGAATTCTCCAAGAGTGACTGTTACATTTTACAATTTGTCTGCTATTAAACATTTAATGTGAAAATAATGTGGTGCCATGGGTGGTCTATTAACCAAGTGAAATATATCTCCATCGTCTACATTGGGGATGCATAACAAGTGTCCAGGCAAGCATTGAAATGGCCTCATCCACCAAACGCAATCAATGAAAGAAAATGGTTAGCCCATGCAATTAATGTGTTAGAGCACACACACACACACACACACACAAAAAAGACAGAAATTGAGTTATTGTGCGATTATGCATTATTTTACCATTCAGGTCTTATAAGAATCCTATAAACTGTCTCTTGCAAAACTGAACAGAAATTTTGATTACAGGAAAGGGGAATGATTTTGGCTTTTTGTGAAATAAGATTACAGTTATTGATGCACCGCTAAACTGTACATATGTGTGTTTCTTCCCCTTCCTACCTGTACAGTGTGTCTAATGAGGCTACAAGCTGATGACTCGATGAAAGATGGTCAGTAGGAGTGACAGGTTTATTTTGGGATTCCCATACAGCAGCAAGCATGAAAAATGACTTGCCAGCCTGAATAATTAACCGTGCTCAGAGCTCCACTGATCCACCTCACAGATCAATGGACAGCATTCAGATGCAGCGCACCATGTGTTCATATAATCTAAAACAGCCCATGACACGTTTCACATTTTTCGCAAGAGGCTTCAAGAAGTAAAAGAAGACGTGGTGATGGTCAAACGACGGGGTCGTTACGTGACTTGGAGCTTTTTTTCCTTTCCGCTCGCCTCGAGGCGAGGCCTGTTATCTCTGAACCGTGGTTATCTGAGAAGACTCCTCCAGAGAAGATGACAAACTGTCACACACGCACTCAAAACATAATTCCCAGCTTGTCCAGCCATGGGCTAATGCCGAACGAATAAACTTTCAATCGCTGCTCAGTTAATATCACGCACCCCTTCTATTCTGTTCCTGTGTATTGATCATCAAATGATTTGCACGGCCCTTGCGGGACATTAGAGGGCTTCTTCTCTAAAAGGCCCTTGACCTTAACAGCTTTCTAGCAGCACCCAGAAATGATCCTTCTATGCCCGGATCCACTCCCGCGCGATGCAAATTTCATGTCACAACATCAAACGGCCTGTTGATCAAAGGTCAGCCCCCCTTTGTGTAGGTGTTTGATATCAAAATTTCTATTTCATCTCCAACTGTCAAGGGCCGTTATAGCTGAGATGGTGAAGGGTAGAGGGAGGGTTGATGGAGAGAGAGAGAGAGAGAGAGAGCAGCAGAGAAGGGGAAAGCTAGGATGAGAGAGACGTGGTTTGAGTGTGTTCTCGGGAAGAGGTGAAGCTCAGAACGCACTGTGGGGTTGCTTGTTGCGTTCGTTGTGTGTTTGTTATCGTTGTGTTTGTTTGACATGCTCTCATTATCTGATGTAAACCCTTGCACACTGATTTCTATAACTGTAGCATACGGTAATACTGTATTGTGCTGAATCATACGAGGAAATCCTTCATTTGAAATTGACAATAATCTGTTCAGATTATTATACAGATATTTTTTCAAATGAAGAATTTCATACGAGGAAATCCTTCATTTGAAACATCTGTATAATAATCTGTTCCGAATAATCAGAAATTCTCCCCTCTCTCTGATTGTCTTTCTGTTTCTAAACGCATCTCTGATGAGCCTTACGAAGATTGCACAATTGCGGAGGAAAAGGTAGAAGAAAGAATCAATGCATCATTCCGATTAATTAGGGCCGTGATTTGCTGTGGCATCTCAGAAATAAACCAATCTGAATGCAAAATTAAGATTCAGAGGACAACAGAGGGGTTGGGGAGCATTCTGAACTGTGCCATTATGCATAGAATTATGGTTAAGAAAGGAGCCATCTCTCTCAAAGAGATGTGTGCGTGTGTGTGTGTGTGTGGGTGTGTGTGTGTGTGTGTATGAATGGGTGTTTGCATGTGTGTTTGCTTATGTATGAACATACATTCCCATGAGGATAAAATGTGTGTGTGTGTGTGGTAGGTCATGCATCCACCAATATGTCCACGTAGCGAAGCAAACTGCTATTCCTCTCACAAACCTTTAATCACCAGGACACATGCAATGTCTAGCCTAGGCGGGCCACTATTTAAGATACGACCTTCCTTATATTACTTATTATTACTTGAGAAATGTAATCATATTTACATTATAGGCAGCGGTGGAATTTTTCAAAATGCAGTGTTAGTATTTCTGATGCTACCTCATCGCATGCAAATAGTGACTTTCCAATTCCACTGGTCAAAGGAACAAATCCCAGGGTTGCCATACAGTACTGGCAGTCAAAACTGTGGGTGGAATTATATGCATGAGAACTGTCAATCAATGGACCAAGAGCTTGTCAGTCAATGTGGTTCAAGGAGGAGGGTTTAGGGACCAATTGCACAAATTGTATTGTGCAGTCTGTATTTTATTAAGAGTTGTTAATGTAGGATACTGAATGTAAAAGATTAAACACAGATCCAGACGTTTTTAACAGTTATTATGATGATGACGATGATGATGATTATTATTATTGTTTATGTTGTTATTGTATTACATGTACAGATATATTTGTCATCAAGAAAATATTTCCTATTAGAAAACATTTAAAGTGTAGCTCAGATGCTATTCTGATTTGAGATGATAGATGGCAATGTTGCTCTTCCACAAAATCCCATTTAGCTGTGTGTGAGGGTCTTAGTATTATCCCATAAAAATATTTAAGTACGTTCATTGAAGACATTTCACGCAAAATATATTGACTGTAATCCATAAATATTCACCAGCCATTAAAAAAACGGTATAGATTATTGTTTTATGACCATTTGATTTAGCTGTGACTACACTGAACAATAACCATTTCATATTTCCCACAACTCTTAAGTCATATTTAAATATATCATTGTAAAAGTAAGCCTATATGCTATAGTATTTTATCAGCTGTAAAATACTTACCTGTCAAGATAATATATGTTACCTTATGTAGAAATAAAATACATCTAAATATCTATTTTCTACTAAATCCCTGTACTGTATGTACTGTTCTGCATTATACTGAATTAGTTGTGTCTTACTGCCTGCACTGGCATCTCAAATAGAAACTGAATGTGCATGAGGGTGATTGACTGTGCGGGGTTAATTATTCTCCCCCTGATATAATGCAGGGGCCTCTTCTCCTGGCTGATGAATAGGCTGTGTTTATGCCATGGTGCACTGCATTAAGTGTCTGACAAGCCGGGCTATCAGTGGAGAGACAGCAGGCAACCCAAAGTGTGTTTTGGCAAAAGATATATTAAAATGTAGGTACAGTAGGAGAGAGAGAGAGAGAGAGAGAGAGAGAGAGGGAAAGAGAGAGAGAGAGAGAGAGAGAGAGAGAGAGAGAGAGAGAGAGGGTGAGAGAGAGGGTGAGGGTGGGGAGCGTGAGATCTGCGTCAGAATAAGTGACACCTACAATTAGAGCGTGGCAAAGAAAGGGAGCAAGGTCAAAGGTCACAAGGACAGAAGAAAGTGAACCAAAGAACCACAGAACCAGATGTTCTTCAAATCACTTCTCTCCAGCTAAATCCATGTCCCAAACGTGTAGAGAGCTTTATCAAGGGGAGAGAAACAGTTAATTCTCCCCCTACCATACACACACACATACACATACACACACACACACACACACTTGCACAGGCTGGGTGTAGTGTCACTGTGACAAGCAATGTCCTGCTATGCCTTCGTGAGTTTTCATCCTGTCAGATGTTTCCACTAGATGGGGCGTAGCATGAAACATCCCAGCCCTGGCATCACTGTGGTGAATGGAGTAAACAAAAACGAACGAAACTCCTCCACTGCCTCAGAACTCTCCGTCCCTCTGTAACAGGCAGGATAAGGTATACGGCTGTGATTTGCTGTCAGGCCCTGGCTGATGAGGTCGAACCAGGCCAGAGGTAATACACTCTGACATCTGCAGGGCTGCTGTGGCAGACTTTCTCTCTCTCTCTCTCTCTCTCTCTCTCTCTGAACTAAAACAAAAAAAACAGCACTCCTCGATCTGTGCCCGGTCGCATCACCCCAGGTCAGTAACTTTGACTCGCTAAGCACCCTCATTAGTATTCCAGAAAGCTTTGTGGCAGACATCCAGCTTCTGTGCGGAAAACAAAGAATGGTGTGGGTGCCACTGTGCATTCGCTTTGCCCGGATTGCTGTGATGGCGTAGCACAGCCGGAGATAGAGAGAGAGAGACAGAGAGAGAGAGAGAGAGAGAGAGAGACAGAGAGAGAGAGAGAGACAGAGAGAGAGAGAGAGAGAGAGAGAGAATTATAGAATTGTCTCTGATGGTGACATAAAGAATAATATTGGTTTAATTTTGTATAACAACTTTTCTGTATTTTTTTTCCGCACGTGCACAGCATGATGCGATGACATGAACAAATATATTACAGGACTATTACAGTGGACTTAATAACATGCACTGAACATAACTATCCACAATAATTTCTAGACTGTAGTTGGTTCAGATGCACACATGCTTGAAAGACACTTAAAATAAACAAAACTCATATTAAAATTGATGCCCATATGCACAGCCAAGCTTACACACAAGCCACAACCACGCAGTAGCAAGCCTGTCATTACAACATGAAGAATTTAGCCCTTTCAGACAAACTGTCAACCCGTCGACAGCTTTTCATATAAATTATATCTTTGGAACTGAAGAACTGGATACGTTTTGCTCAGTGTGGATTTCATACAAATTAAATTTACCAAAAGCAATCAGAATCTTAATTTATTGATCTAGAAACATCTTCCAAAAATGTGTCAGACATAATCAGAAAGAAAATCTGCAGCATGCAGCGTAGACCAATGAGTTTCCATCCCAGCCAGTTATGTTACAGTATGACCAATTATGTCATCAGATGATTTCATTGATTAGGCACATTGCTACAACACGGGGCTGAGCTAATCAGTGAACTAGCTGTGGCTGCAAGAAAACAGGCATACAGCACTTACATACTTTATATATCCTTTACTGCACACTTTAATATGCTCAATACAAATCAACAACTGAGTTTTACTCTGCCGAGCTAATAAGGTAAATACAGGTCGGGATCTAAGAGAATGCATTCAAATTCAAATGTATTCAGATTCAGGTTGAATCTGACTTAATTCGAGGAAATAAAACATTAGCAGTTAAAGGTAGTGTCAGTGATGGTCTGCTAGCTGCCCATTCTGGGTGCGTGTGCACGCTCAAACAAACAAACCAGTTTCTACACAGCTCTGTGAATGGGAACACAAAAATAGTGCAGACCGCACCACCCAACCTATCCTATAGCCTGGGTAATGCGTTTCCAATGCGGGGGTGAACGTTCTGAAGGAGCACCCTATATGACACTGAAGGGAAAGGTGATTCTTTTTCGACTGAATTCATGTCAACAATCATTCCCCAGAATGATTGACTCACCACAAAGGAGCTTTGGATCTACAAAGACACCCCAAAAATATATTGCGGCATGTACAGTATATACAGTATATTTTATGAACACACAGATCTGTGGTTAAACAACTGTGCCCTTGCAGGTCATTATACTATTGTACCATCTCCACTAATTCAGTGAATTGGCCCCTGGTGGTCAGAGGGATTAACAGAGATAAGTGCTAGTCCGCACGCCAGCCTTTCTGGATCGGAGGTCTGCCATTCATCACCTAGTGAGTCTGGTGAATAATACATGTGCTTGTCCGGCCCGAGCACAGTAAACCAAGGGCACTTGTAGTGAAAAAGTATCGCCCTTGTCCAGCCAGTTAGGTCTCCCTCAGGCTGAGGGCGACAGGTCTATTTGGAACAGCCTTGTTTGACCTCTCCCTGTGTCTTCCCTTGAAGCAATGCATTCAGCAGATCAATCACTTCATAATACACACTCCACCCTGGTCAATCTTTCTTATGCAAACATGTGACACACACACACACACACACACACGTGCACACATATAGTACACGTACACACACACACACACACATGCACGCATGTGCATGCTAGCCCACAAATACACATTCTCACAGTTGCTTTCACTATCTCCCATACACATACACATACCACAGACATACGCATGCAAAAAGACAATCTCTATCCCGATGTAATTATTTAGCCAGTGCACACTCAAGGGACACCCCTCCGTTTTAACCTGGCCTACATCACACTGGAATGGCGATGATTGTCTTGCAGTCAGGCAAAAGTTCTCATGAATCCGGTAATGTTCCAGCAGGTGTCTGCTGGTAACATCGCACCCAACCGAGGGCTTTTTCCACCTGGGCTGACTTTGACATACGGTATGAGCAGGTGTGAGGTGGCGTGCCTGGTGCTCTTTCAAATAGGAAAGGGCGGAAATTGAGGAGCAAAACCCTTTAGGTAAAAAAAAAAAAGGGAAAAAAAGGCACAGGGGTGAGGAATGGATGAGGAACGTGATAGCGTGGCCGCCATGAGGGATCAGCTCCCATATTGTGTAGAAAACCGTCCCATAGACTGCGGTGGGCGACCACAGGCGAGATGATTAAGTGCTAAAGTTGCATTTTCTCCGCGGCGCGGGCAGCCTAGGGCCAGGGAGGCTGCATGATTGCCTCGGTGTGCTACATTACATTGACATGATGGAGAATACTCTCCTGGGGCCTGGAATAATGTAAAGGGAAAGAGAGAGAAGAAGAAAAAAATAAAAGCAGATCCCAGCCGTTTCTGCCAGGACCTCCGGATTCTCTGCGTGCAATCGTACCGGCTAGCTCGCGCGCCACGGCCTCTCAATATTGATGGCAGGCGGAGCTTTCACACATGGGCGTGCAGCAGCACACAACGGGGAGGCCCCTAATCCAATTCCGCTTTTAAAGCCCCAGACCCCGCAGCTGGGTGTCTCCAGCCTCCCAGGATTCGCTCCGGAACCATGGGCCTGTAACGAAGACCATCGGACAACGTTGCTTTGAAAGGAGATCGAGAGAAAGAGGCTAAAGCTTAGTCAAATCAGACATAATGCACTGTTGTTTTTTTTCTTTTTTTTTCTTTCTCTTTGCTAATTAGTGAGCAGCTAAAAAAAGACAGATTTTATAAAACCAAATCCATCAGCCGGACAAGTGGAACAAATTAGTCGACCTCACAGAAAGAGGCAGAACAGCCTTATTTGTTTGCTTTTACAACTTAAAGGGCAAACGATGCTCGTTCACCGTAAAAGTGTCCCCAAAGTTACAGCCAATGTGAACCTTATTGCCTATAACCACGTCTCCGGGTCTTTTGACAGCCTGCTCCAAACACAAGTGTTCTTGCTTTGCTTGCGTGTTTTCAAACCAGTCACAGTTTAAACATCAAAAGAATGGACTTTATTTTTCTGTAGGGAAAATCCCTGGTGAATTAGGATTTGCTTTTCATCATGAAAAAGATGAATAGTTATTATCACTGCAGGAAAAAAACATCCACCATGACTGTAACAGATTAGATCATATTTGGGAAATATCTTGCACACACTGACAGTATTTGTAAGCTAATTTCTTTACTCAAAAAAGCTCACTTGAGATATTCTTGACGGTCCTGACTCTTGGGTTTGTGTATTGTTTCATTGTAAAGATACTATTTTTTACTTTATTTACATAACTCACAACAAAAAAATGTATTGTATGCCAGCTAAGTAAGCATTATCAATAGTCAGAAAGGGTTACTTTTTGGCAAATTGGTAACAAAAGGCGCATAATAAACCATGAGATGCTTTCAAAATGGTCATTTGTCATTAGCAAACATTCTTGCTAGCAATTTGGGTGGGTCTGGTGTGATTTTACAGAACGTCTTGTTCACAGAGCATCTGCTTGTGTGTAAGGATGACGATCCTTCTCTTCGTGCAGGACCTCCATATGTTTATTTACAGCAGCTTCCAATGGCAATCACATTTGTCTCCTCCTGGGCAACTGAGGGCATCAACGGCTCCTCTCAACATCTGTGCGCCTTCATCCCCAGAGGCATATAATAAGCCATTACTTCCATCTCTGACAAAAACACACATTTAAGATACAATTACGCCCCCTGCGTTCTCGCTCTGATGCACTCCATCTCATATTCTCTTTTTTTGATCTATTCTGCAATTCAATTGTGTCCAACTTAAAGCAGCTCCATTCCCTTCCCCCGGCCCCCAACTTGCTTTTAGACAGACTAAGGACATTCATTGTGAATGTAAACCTTTATTTAATATGTTTTATTAGCATACACATGTAAATGCATGCACGCGGGAGCACACACACACTATAAAGTATCTCAATATATCTCATAAAAATATATATACATACTGTGGGCTATTACATTTAAGCAACACAACACAGGCATTTACCCTATTTGATCCCTGTGATACACAGAAATTGTATTAAAAAGGTCTCTGTTCTTTTCACAACTATCTGCTGATATTTCAGCTTATTTCTGCCATTACATGTCTAGCGTTTTTTTTAAATTTTTCATAAAACAGTCGATTTTGAATAAGCACCAGAACTTGGTCAAGTTCTGTGGTGCAAACTATTTCAGCAGATGCAAGAAAAATCAGGTGATCAATTTTAATGCGTCAAAAAGGGACATCTGTCGCGGGGTAAACAGAATTCAGGGCTATCATCATATAATAGGGACCTCAGGAAGCCCTTTCCTCTCATTCCACAGTAGCAAGGCCCAATTTCACAGGCTGCACAAAGGCTGAACGGGAAGAAATTGGAAAAAAAATGTGAAATCGATTGCTTAGATTGCAGTTGTACTTTTATTTGGCTGCCTTTCTGTCATTTTACAGTGTTACGCAGTGTAAGAGTGTATTGCCAGGCTGCATGGTGCTGATAAGGCACCTGGAACAGTTGGGCTGCTACCTTTAGAACTGAAACAATCTCACTCTGTCTGTATAAAGGACATGCTGCTAAATATAAATCAGGTAGGAAAGATACACTTCTCAAGCACAGACTCAAGCAAAAGAGTTTTACTAGGTGTATTATTAATAGCAAAGATTTTGGTACAATGTAAAAATTGTGTATTGCCATAGTTTTATTAAACAGCAACATCTGCAAACAAGCCAGAGGTGGTTCTGTTTTAAGAGACAAGATGCCAGCTTTATGATGACCAGAAAGAAATGTTTTATTATTGTATATCTTGTGTATAGTTTATTTTAGTGCTTAGCATTTCATATGGCACATAAAAGCATGTGAAGGAATAAACCAAAATGTGAATGCATATTGAAGGGAAAATATGCTTGATAAACAGTAACGTTTTTCAGCAGGCTAATTCAAGTAAACAATACTGTTATGTTAATTTCTAAAATACATAATTTAGAGCAATATAGATTGCATGACAGCATACATGGAAACTATACTTTAATCACATGACTCAGTAAATAGCCATTGGTATTTTCCTTTACAGCATTCATTTGGAGGTGTGTCACATGCTTTGAATATCAAATTGCACACCATAAATTAATAATCAAATAATATATTAATATTTCTAAGCACATACAGAAATGTATAGTTTGAAGTATATATAATTGTATTAATTATATAATGTATTCACTGTACTGTATGTATTGAAAACTCTTTGTTAACTGTCTTTGGAGTAGGCTACCTGGCTATTTTGTACTAGTAGGCTACATTTACTTTGACTAAATAAAGTAACTGTATTAGCCTATGGCAGTCTGGCACTAAAGAAACATTAACAAAAGGCAAAAATTGAGTGTATTTTAACCACAAATGTCAATGCTAACTACTGTAATATTCAAAAACCCTACCAACAGAAACTATAATATATTTCTTATTAATATTCTCAAATATGTAGGCTAATTGAATTGATACATTTCCTTCAAATATCTGTGTGTGTGGTTCATATAAGCCTTGCCCATTTTAGTTTCTAGGTGCACATTATGGTGTGATATTTGCATAGAGTATCCCATAGGCCACAATGATTCAGCAATCAGCACCATTAGTGGGCTAACAGAAAATATCACAGAAGATAACATCAACGATGTATGTTAATTCCCCCTTCTTTTAAACAACGAAAGGACGAGTTTGTGAAATAAATAGTAATACTATTGCATTAATCTAGCCTGCTGCAAAGCACAATTAGCCTACTGCTACTCTATTGTGTGCAAATTGTGTATTCTGATTTGAATTGGCCTACACTCTTGTTTATTATGGCTACCAGCACATGAACGTAGTCTAATAGTAATTCGCCGATTTACAGTATTACCCATATGTCAAGGGCAATCTCATTGGTTGTATTTGGTTTCGACTTCGAGTATTCATTGGCTATTGCTTGTTTCCGGGGCTCTCTGCGGCGCTGACGCTTCTCGGACTGCCCTGAAACACAGACTGGGGAGAATGGCTGCCAGTGGAGGTTAGCAAATCTTCGTTGTTTTTGTATAATAATCAGGCTAAAATAACGCACACTAAAGTTGTCCTTTGTATGTTCACCTGTATATGGACACCAGTCTTACAATCTGACGAAGAAAAAGATTGATGACTTTGAGCGTTCTTTATCAAATAAGTCAAAATGTTAACGACTCCACTCAAAAGACTGGTGTATAGTTTGCTTGACTAGGTAGCTAATGCTAGCTGACTTGCTAACTTCAGCTATCTTGTTAGCCACCCAGCTACAGCTGATTGTGTAAACACTTGTTCACAATGCCGATAAATATTTGATATCTTTGCTGTCATAGATTATTGGGTAGCAGAAACTCTTGTTTAGTTTCTCATTAAAACCACAAGACTTAAAATATAAGTCTTTAGTCGTTTATTTTTGTTTTCTTTCTTACTTTCTTTTTTTTCTTTTTCATACATTGTCTAACATTGTAATACTAACGAGCTTGCTAATGTTAGGCTTGCAGCTAACTGCTCAGTCTATGTCATTTAGCGCATGGTAACCCTTATGTTTATTTTTTCAAGCATATTCAATCTTGTTTTGTGATTATTACGTGCTTTTAGCAAACCTTTCTAATATAACTTAACGTAATTGTCTTATAAATTTACAGCTATGCATTCGCCGGTTAAGGACACTTTCTAGTGTTAGCCAGCTAGCTGCCACCTGGTGAGACGTTAGCCAAGTTCTTTATTCACTCGGCTCCTGTCTTTGTTCTGACAACTATCGCTAGTTGGCATTTCACACTTTCGCGTCTATAGTGGAGTTCGTGTTCATTAAATTGTATTGATCACACACATTATACGACTGTTTAATTTAATAAATGTTTAATAGCAATTTCGACAACGCCGGTACAGTCTATTTTTGTCTCTTGCAATTGCACATGTGCTACACAATTTGTGAGCTTATACGGTGCGTTTATACCAGTGTGTTTGGTTTGTTTCAACTGACATAAATCTACATTGTATAGTCTCAATAAGGTCCGCCAACATTAATGGCCTAATGATATTCATATACATTTTGTTTTAGTCTATAGATAAGTAGTCCCGTTCTGTTTTTGTACAAATAGACAACATGCAGTTTACAGTAAGACTATTTGCTTGTTTTCTGTCAATTAGTATTGAGACATTTTTCTTTTCATCAAAACTTTAATTGTACTGTGATTTGTTGTTTGTGTGTGATGCCTCTTCTCTCTCTGTATATTTGCTTCAGACGTAGGAAAGCTGTTACAAGTACAGAATGGGACACCTCCAACACCCAACTATAATGGGGTAGATGTTGTTCATGCCTGCAACATCCTTCAGCAGCTTAAAGCCTTATACGACGAAGCACAGCTCACAGACATTGTTGTAGAAGTGGACCATGGCAAGACTTTTCCCTGTCACCGAAATGTTCTTGCTGCCATCAGCCCATATTTTAGGTATGACATGTTTGACATTACAGAATTCCTGTCACAGCTTGATCCTGTTTTAAAGTTGCATTAAAGGGTGTAATATCAGAAGATCCCAACGCCACACTTCAAACGCTGGGACTCAATTTACAGCTCTGGATGGTTCATATTGTCAAGTCTAGTTTATTTAGATAGCCCTTAATCACAATACAGTTTCATAGGGCTGCACAGGCCCACATTTCACATGGAAACAAATGACACCCCATTCACCTGCTCCTCCTCGTCATGACAGATGCTTTCAGAAGCCAATTAGCTGTACTTAAGCCAAAAGTATTTTAATAATCTTAAATAAACACCAGCGTTGTCTGATTTACTAACTTTGTGTTTGTGTTTTAATTTTGGCTTTAATGGTATATTGTTACATGATACGACGCATATGTTTTCCAAATTCTACTGCTAGGTCCATGTTTACCAGCGGCCTTACAGAAAGCAGCCAGCGTGAGGTCAGGATTGTAGGGGTGGAATCCGAATCCATGCACCTGGTCTTAGACTATGCTTACACGTCAAGGGTCACGCTGTCTGAGTCCAACGTCCAGGCCCTGTTCACTGCAGCCAGCATCTTCCAGATCCCTGCTCTACAGGACCAGTGTGCCCAGTTTATGATCAGCCGCCTCGATCCCCAGAACTGCATCGGCGTCTACATGTTTGCAGACGCCTACGGCCACCAGGAGTTGAGGGAACGCTCCCAAGACTACATCCGCAAAAAGGTTGGTTTAATTTTACTAAATTACTATTGCTAAATAATTTGACTGAACTGTCATGAGACAGACACGTCAATGCTGGTGTTAAAGGCAGAGGTATCTATTCTCGAGAACGCTTGCTAACTTTGAGCTAAAATCAAAACAATATACCTCTGAAGCGCAGTGTGAAAAAATTTGGAAAACTGTCAGCAATTCTAATGTGTGGCACCGCTGCAAAAAATAACAAACCACTTATGTAAACTTGCTCAGGGACTGCAGATGGAAATTAGCCAAATCTGGTAACAAGCATCTTTCCCTTTTTTTGAGGTTAATACATTTTGTTCATGGTCCTGTTTACAAATAAATTGAGTTAAAAACACGAATATTGCGTATATGGATGCTCAACTCCTCCCTGTTTTGTAATCTGCTGTTCAGGAAACGTTCTACCATCCTGAACGCAGGGCAGGTTTTAGCATTTATTTGGTCGGTAGTCATGCTCGTAGTCTACAACAGGTTTTCTTTTATATTCATAACATTTTCAATACATCTCTCCTGTGCTTTTCTATCTATGCTTTTTCAGTTCCTGTGCGTCTCGCGGGAGCAAGAGTTTCTCCAGATGACGAAAGAGCAGCTGGTCAGCATTCTGAACAACGATGACTTGAACGTGGAGAAGGAAGAGCACGTGTACGAGAGCATCGTGCGCTGGCTGGAGCATGACCGGCCCGGTCGCGAGGCCCATTTAGCGGAGGTGTTCTCCCTGTGCATCCGTCTGCCGTTGCTGGACGAAGCCTTTCTCAGTCACATACCGCCCCACTTCGCACGTGCCCTCTCTTTGACCAAGGACCCTGCTGAAGCAAAGGCCCGTTTCAACGGCGCCAATGGTTGCCCCCAGCGCCTGGGCATGACCGCTTCTGAGATGGTCATCTGCTTCGATGCCGCACACAAACACTCAGGGAAGAAGCAGACCGTGCCTTGTCTGGACACAGTTACCGGCAGGGTGTTCAAGCTTTGCAAGCCCCCTAATGACCTTCGAGAAGTGGGGATTCTGGTATCCTCAGAGAACGATATCTTTATCGCTGGGGGATACCGGCCAAGTAACAGTGAGGTGTCTATTGATCATCGGGCGGAAAGCGACTTTTGGCAGTACGAGCATGCCGGAAACCGTTGGCTTCAACGAGCACCTCTCTTGCGGGCTAGGATTGGCTGCAGGTTGGTTCACTGCAATGGCAAGCTTTATGCACTAGGGGGCCGAGTATATGAGGGTGATGGAAGAAATGCGTTAAAATCTGTAGAGTGCTATGATGCCAGAGACAACTGTTGGACAGCAGTGAGTCCCATGCCAGTGGCAATGGAGTTTCACAGTGCTGTGGAGTACCGAGACCGCATCTATGTTCTCCAAGGTGAGTGCGGGCTATTTCTGAGTTCACACTACACGACTTTCAAGCCGTCAGATTGATGTGCAGCACACACTACATGAATGTCTCTCTTGTAATCAGGTTTCTTGACGTTGTCGTGTGATTCACTCTACATTACTGATCGGCAGCAGGGTGTCACACACAAGCTATAGAATAGGCATATCGTACAAACAGGACTTAACGTAGGCCTATTCCTCTGCATAGTGTTCGAGCCTCGGAACATATTCTTTAAATCATATTTCCCACCACTGATCTGGTGATAGTTGTTAAAAGTCATTAAAAATGTGAAATGATGAGTCAACAAGGGATAGGCGTTTCTTCAAGCAGTTTAAATTATTATAAAGGCTATTACACTTGTTACCCTTGTGTTCATCTCGCCCACGTCTTGCGCTCTCATTGGCTGTATGTCATTACCAGTCACAACATCATTCACACTACAGGATTTGACCTCCCCGACAGGTCCACATATTTAACCTGCTAAATGTCCAGTCAGGCAGTGCGATGTATCTGCGACACTCAGCTTACATTGTAAGCAATTCACACCACCGGTACACTATTACCGCTCACGAAAAAGCTGAGATTCCCCTCCAATCTGGGGCTTTTGTCTGCAAGCTCAAAAAAAAACTTTTCGGGAGCGAAAAAATTGGATAAATATTTGTGTTGTGTGTGTGTGTGTGTGTGTGACCTAGGCATGAGTAAGAACCTAGCCACTGAAGATAATCTTGATGATTGATTTAAAACCATCGCATAGTTTTGTTAGCCACTGTTGAGAGAAAAATATCCCAAGTTACACCGCTTTCTTACCAACAGGTGAATTCTTCTTCTGCTTTGATCCACGTAAGGACTATTGGGGTCACCTGGCCTCAATGAGTGTCCCACGGAGCCAAGGGTTGGCTGCCTTACACAAGAATCGCATCTACTACATTGCTGGTATCTGCAGGAACCACCAGCGCACCTTCACGGTCGAGGTGTATGACATTGAACAGAACACGTGGTTCCGCAAAAAAGACCTGCCCTTCGACCAAGCCACAAGCCCCTATATCAAGGCCATGCTACTGCAGGGAAAGCTGCACCTGTTTGTACGAGCCACGCAGGTCATGGTGGAGGAACATGTGTTTCGCACCAGCCGCAAGAACTCTCTTTACCAGTACGATGATGAGGCGGATTTATGGACCAAAGTCTATGAGACGCCCGATCGCCTGTGGGATCTCGGCCGCCACTTTGAGTGTGTTGTGGCAAAACTTTACCCTCAGTGTCTACAGAAAGTGCTTTGATGTGTCGTTGGCGACACATTGTGAACCCAATTGTTAAGGCAGATGCAGCTGCCTTTGCTTGTGCCTGGTGCTACCTGGTCTTTGCACCGCAGTGTGTGTTGTCGATTTAGTCTTAAGTCGTTTGAACTTTGGTTTAACGTGATCAAGTTGGGGTGCTTTTAAAGATTGCAGTATTCTTTCCTTTTTGTTTCTTTTCAGTTGGCACCATCTACACACGCTGATGCTTGTTTTACGGAACCGTACAATGAATCATAAGTGCAATTATCATCTTGTTTGCTTGTTTTTGAGCCATGTTTCCCATTTTTACTTTAAAGCATATATAGGTTAGCATTTTTTACAAATGATACGCATGTGATTGAGGGATTTGCTAAGATAATTGTTCCTCCAGGTATGGATGCTACGTTTCAGCTTAAAGTAAAAATGTGTAGATGTATAAATAACTATATATTAATACGGGTTATTAAGATGAGCACTGTAGCTCATTTACTAGGTTGCTAGCTCAGATTGAGGTTTGTGTATTACTTTCTTTATTTCTTTAATTATGTTCACTCTATTTTACAGCTTATTATGTGGACAAGTTTTAATTTGACGTGCTTGTGATTTAGAGTTAGTATTATTGATGCTTGTATGACTTTTTACAACATCCCTCTTCCTTCTCAAAAGCATCAGTGTGTCAGTCACTGTGCGACTTCCAAGCAGCTTATAAGTTGGAGTTTCATTTCATTCTAATTGCATTGGGTCATATTCACTCTCCACATTGGAGAACTAGAGATATAGTCAAATGTGTTGCAGTTACGTGAGAACAGGTTTACCTCAGTTGCGACTACAGAGATGTGGTAAGGGATGAGTTTTCTGTTAAATGCTATTTTTGCTTTTTTGAAACGTGGGCTCTGAAGAGGTGGTCTTCTGTCTGACACCTGAATTACTTTATTTAGAAGAGGGTTGAAGAAGCCTTTCTCTAATATGCCAAAAAAGCATTGGGCTTTTGATTGATTGGAACATACGAGGGGGGGGGGGGGTTCTGGTAGCAATAACTCGCAGAACTGTGATTAGACAATTCTAGGTTGATTTACCTTTGTGGAAGTGCATTCACTTAGTCCTTTATTTTGGGTTCTTGTCTCTACTAGTTCATCGTGTTGGTCCTAACAACTGCTGTTTTGCTGTCATATAGTTGTAGAATGAAGTTTTTTAGCCTTGAGGTGAGTGCCTATGGGTAGATATTGACGGCATTAGAATCGAGCGCTGTTAGTCTTGATCCAGAAAAATATCCAAGACATACTCGTTATTGCACCTTTACTTTCCAGTTGTCACCAACTGCAAACTTTAGGAAGCACCCTCCCTGAACATGCTAAGTTTAAAGGAGCGAGCGTGGGACAACTTGTGTGCCGAATCTTCCTAACATCCTATTCACACACCATCACACGGAGCGCACGGACTGGTGGCACTGCTCTTTTTTTTATTTGACAATCTTGTATAGATTTAATACAACCGCGGTGTGATGTTCAATCGTACAGTTGCAGCATTGTCACAGATGTCAACATTGTTCTCGTGCCAACTTTGAACTAGACACCCTGTTGCGCTGTCCCATCGCCGAAGAGGTTTTTACCTGACGGTAATTATAGGCGAGTCGCATGATGAACTTCTCCAAGAGAAGAGCACCCAATAGGCTGAATGTACTTGGCCTGGCCAGAAGAATACCCTCACACCACACAGCCTCTGCCTGTGGGGGTAGTGGGAAAAGTGTGTGTGAGTGGGGGTGGGGGGGTTCAACCAAATGACAGCTATTTGGGACCCAGGAACAGAGACCTCTCAGGATTTCAATTGATACACAGTACTGTATTTAAATATTTTTGTTGTGTAATATACTGTACTATAGGTTTGCTGTACTTGCACAGTTTCTTAAAC
>JAODOY010024059.1:0-23953 GCA_025399855.1 Forbesichthys papilliferus
CACATTTTATGACCAATTCATGCAAAACTCCACGTAATCCCAAGGGGTTCACATACTTTTTCTTGCAACTGTACATGATTATCTATATTCTATAGAGTGGTATAGGAATATATATAGAACTATGGAACTATGGTCACTCCATACACACGCTCAGAACAACAGAATAGAGAGGCTTCATCGTTACCTTGATGACGTGTCCGGTCATCCTCCTCCTCTTGCGCTGACAATTCAGTAGGGCTGGGGATTCCCAGAGATGTCTCTGCCTTCTCTATGGCCTGGGTGATGCCTTGGCCTGAACATAGACATTATAGGCTAATTAACCTACACATGAACCGCAGTGCTCTGTGATCGTATCATTGTACATAAATGTGCCACGATAATAACGTATAATTATACGTTATTACGTATAAAGACTTCAAGCAGCTCTGCTGAAATGCATGTGGTATTAACAAAGGACTATATAAATAATGGGTATTAAGTAACATTTAGTTGTATTTTTACAACCAACTTACTTTAAACAATATGTTGGAAGCCAAATGTCTTCCTTATTGGTGTTAAAGACCAACCTCTGTAGAGAGAATGGAAACCTTTGGAGGAAAGAACTCACCCACAGTTGCCACAGTAGCTGTAGCGGTAGATAAGAAAGATTTTCCCCAGTTGCCCCAGTAACCCCATCCACCCTGGGCAACAGTAGACTGAGTGGATGTCTGGATGGCAGGGAAAGACAGACACACCGAAAGGGAGAGAAAAGGGCAATTATCATGTTACCATCTTGAATATATATATTTTTAAAAGTTTTGTTAAGAAATATTATGTGTAATTTGAAGACAATGCTTTTCTGAACAATTCACTTGTGACTTCCTGTTTTCATTAGCAGCTGATAACAAAATAACTAATTAAGATAGAACGAGAGTAGTAAAGAGATGACTCTTGGACCTACAGTATCGTGAAGTCTACATTGATTTGATCTTTGACCCCATGCTACAGGGTGTGGGAGATCCTATAGACACCAGATTAGACAGATTTCTCAACGAATAACACACCGATTGTTAAACTCAAGAAAAAACTAAACAGAATACCAATTAAGGGTGCACAATTTAGTTCATATAGCCACTGTATTCTACTAAATTAATGAATAAAAAATCATTACATTTGTATTCATTTGAATGTATTTGCATTATGTAGTTTATTATTTAATGGGAAGGCTATTGAATTTCTCTAGTAGTGTTACATTTGATAATGATAAGTAAGAAGGAATACACACATAACAAAAAGTATGTCATACAATATTCAATAGAAAATGGAATACGGGACCTTTGATGTTTCCTTATACTCACAAGGCTCAAGTAGTACCAATTGTGCATATAATTGAGAGCATTGTTATCCAGACACCAAACTGTAACAGTGAAGGTAAAATGGTTAAATAAAGGGCAGTACTATCCATGTACCTTGGCTGGTTGCTCCTCTACTTTAACAGCCTCCTGCGTTTCCTGAACCTCTGGCTCAGCTTTAACATCTGGTCTTCTCCGGGCTTTTCTTGTCGGTGCGACATCTGTTGAGATGTCTGGAGAACTGAAGACAGTGTTGGTTGGTGAATTGGAGGGTTGGAGCAGTGTGTCTTTTTGCATTTGTATTATTGTATAGTACTGATTATATTTGGTAGAGTTACTGTGGAATTCAACTGAAGTTGAAAATAAAACCTTGCTAAATAGTTTATTTTCTAACTTGTTCCATATTTCTTCAACTGATCCTTATTGTGGAAGTTTAAAATGGGGCATATGTGTCTCAAGTTGTGTTCCAGGACAGATCAACATAACATCAGCTGATGTTATACTGATCAGTATTTATGTCCAAATAATGCTGTATCTAAATTGAGTTAACTATTTAAACCTAAAAAGAGAAATCAAGGTTCAATTTCAAGATGTTTTGGTATGCTACAGTCAGAACATGTTTGTTTTCCATCATCAAAATAATACACTTGTATTATTTTAACACTTTAAGTTAATGTATTTTCATTCACATTAGTGACCTAGGTGAGGAGCTGTCTGGTATTCTCTCTGGAGAGATGTCCTTCTCCTCTTTGCCAGAACTCCCTGCTGGCTCTGTGGGAGAGTCCATGTTCAAAATCCTAGTTTACCGTGCACATACCTGACAGGAATTACACAAAACAAACAACACAAAAGTGTTTGTGTTATTGTGTTTATTAATTGTTATATACATTTAAATGAGTACTCCTATTAAGTTACGATGAGAACCTGTTGCTAGCTGTTCCTGTTCCTATAAAAAATGGTATCAGTGCAGCCTAAACTGACTATTACACTTCCATGATTGACTCTAATTTCCAATATATGAATTTCTTGAATACATACTCATCTAAAATGTATTACATTATATCACAGCTATTGCTCTCATATTTACTAGTTACTTTAGTTAAATAACAATACAGCAGGTTGTACAGTAGTCTATACTGTAGGCTACCGTAGTGTACAGTACCAGTACCGTACGGTACCATTGGGAGCAGAAGAGGCTAAACCCTTTCTGCTAACTGACTGTACGAGTTTTTCTTATCACAATTTTGTGAAAATGTAAGTTTAATTAAATATGATCACAGAGTATAGATATTACATACCTCTCAGCAACAGTAAATAACTTAAAGTGTATATTTGTGAGGATCTGGATCAGCCACGTCAGATATGTTATTATCAAAATCTTGTTCTGCTGTTTCTATGACGCCCCACTTTTTCCCACACTAGTGAACATACTGACCTCTACTGACAAGTAACGGAACGTCATTTTAATTAAGAAAAAAATATTGAAATCACAATAAATTTACATTTCCATAGGCATGAAACGTACATACAAGAAAATGGTCAGTTAACGTAATAATCTTGTTTTGGAAGCAATATATGGCTACATGGATGGTTATATATCAAACATGTATTAAATATCAATGTGAATCCCTACAGTTGTGTAATACTGTACTGCACAATTCATCAACACAAAACAATGCAAGGCGATTCAATTTGTTTTATAACCACGCCCACTGGTTGTTAGGTGAACAAGGAACAAGTCCGCACAAGTAGAGGAAAGGTCGCGTCTGGGATTGGTTAATATGCCTATTCTTTCGCTAGTTTGGGGTTTGTAAAAGTATAAATTCGTTTGCGATTTACAATTAGACGTAATTTAAATGGTAAAATGTATTCATGTTCTTAGCAAGTATAGGCCTATATACATTTCGTCCGGCAACAGGTGGGTGCTGTAATTTCCAATTGAACATTTGGCAGTTTTTAACATTTAAAACGTAGGTCGGTCTTTATGTCGCATCTAAGATAAGCTAAATGTAATGTGTTGTACGTCGGTGCACGACCATTAGACACAGGGCTAAATCCATATAAGTAGATATCAGTTTTGTATGCAGTCAGGATACGTTTAGCCTAACTGTATGCAACTCCTGTTTTACAGGTTTGTGGGATTTGATCATTTGAGGCGCTCTTGACGTGTGAAATGAAAGGGCCGATGACAGACACCTTTCTCCAAAGAATCCTCCGGCTCTCGGTAACCGTCCTGATCTGCGGTCAGACCGTCGCTGGTGGCACCAGGAATGGATCGCACGTGACCGTCGAGCGGCTGGCGGGTCTTCATGTGCGCCGGAGCATGGTGGCGATGGAGGGCTCAAGCGCGCTGATTGACTGTAATGTCACGAGTTTAAACGAGGATATCCGGTGGTACAATTCCAAAGGGCTGTTACTGAATGAAGAGACTGGTACGTAAAGGACACAGGACAAATGTAGTCAGGAGACGAGGTGGCCGAGTGGTTAAGGCGATGGACTGCTAATCCATTGTGCTCTGCACGCGTGGGTTCGAATCCCATCCTCGTCGTTAAATATCTTTAGTTTTCTGAACCCACTGTGTTATGCAGGAATTGCGTTTATTCTATGACCTAAAATAAACATTGTGGTGGATAGCATCACATGCAAATGATAAATACCAACCATTTCCATTACATACATCAAAGCTTAGCAAACATTAAGCTGTTCATTTTAGGGATAACCAACCACAATACACACAATACAGAAAAAGCTGACATTTCTAAAAAGAAATAATGCTGTTAATGATCCTGAAAATATATTTCACTAGGCCTCAGTAATTATAGTAATTGTGGTCTGTTACTAAAATATTAAATACTCATAATTAATTGACTTGCTGTTCCTGCAATATTCATTAAAGAGGAAACCAGACATTATTTTGTGTCCATTCAAGATACAACGCTTTTTTTTTGTTGTTGAAAACTGTTAAAAGGACAAACAATTCATCCCGCACCTGTAAACTCATGATTGTGGCTCCCTCTTGTGCATTACTTAGTCTCTGCCAGAGATGAGACAAGACTGAAATACAGTAAATGGAGGTTGTATGCACATACTCCCCTTCCTTTTTGTAATGTTTAATCTTTTTCAAATTAATATAAAATAAAAAGTTTCTTCTTTTAATATTGTTTAAAAGCAGGGTTAGTATTTCTCAAGACTGCTTGCTAATTTCAAGCTCAAATTCCCACATTGCGAAGCAGAGCATTGTTGTTGTGAGTGATAAGATGGCTAAATGTGAGGAGATATCTAGTGAATTTAACAAAAGGTGTATTAGCTGACAATAGCTGACTATACATTTGAAATGTTCCCTCACTAAGGTGGAAAGTGGCTGATTGACAGTAAAGGGGTCCTCAACATCACCTGGGTATCTTTCGAGGACCGAGGCCGGTACACCTGCATCTCCCATGGCCCAGCCGGTCCCTGGAATGACACCATCACGCTGCGCGTTGCCTACGGCACGGGCGGCCTTGGCCTTTACTACGTCATCGTCTGCTTGGTGACGTTCACCATAACCATGGTGCTCAACGCGGCTCGCCTGTGCATGGTCAGCAGTCACCTGAAAAAGACGGAGCGTGCCATCAACGAGTTCTTCCGCACCGAAGGTGCCGAGAAGCTCCAGCAGGCGTTCGAGGTGGCCAAGAGGATCCCCATCATCACCTCGGCCAAGACCTTGGAGCTGGCCAAGGTCACGCAGTTCAAGACCCTAGAGTTCGCCCGGCACATGGAGGATCTTGCGAGGAACATCCCGCTGCCTCCCCTCATCATGAACTGCCGGACCCCACCGGGGGAGGCCGGGGTGGGGCTGCCTCCGGAAGAGGGCCTGCCTGCAGAAGCTAATTCCGCGTCCGCTAGCGGCGGGCAGAGACAGGCTATTTGTCTGCCCGGTTCGGCGGAGAAACAGGAGTGTAAGGTTCACATGTCAGAAGCTAGTTGTAGCATCCCGGTGTCTGTCCACCACTGCTCTGAGCGCGCCGAAGCACAAGTGAGCGTTCCGCTGTTAGAACCAGACTTGGCAGCCACTGGCGTGGCATAATGAAAGGAGTGTATAATTAGTGCTTTGAACACAGGCCCTCCCTGTGAATGGAAATGGGTTTGCTTTGTACTTGAAATGTCTATGTAGCAGTTTAACACAGGGATTTGGTCAGAGAAACACCTTCTCACATATGCAGCATTCCATGCAGTTTGAGTGAATCATATTTTTGTCACTAAATAATAATTAAGTCTACAGACTTTTCATGGAGCATTATAAAGTTGAACTGCAGTGCTTAGTTTATTTTGTGTATTGGTGTAGCCTAATGTGTTTTTTCTCATGTTTTCTCAGGGTGCCCAGAAATACAGTATTTGTAATAGTTTTTTTCAGTTTACCTTTACAGTTTTCTCCCTATTCATTACTGAGCCTAATGTGATTTTCTTTTTATGGCGACTTTTGTAACTATGACAGAATACATGGGGATATTTAATTTATTTACTGGAATTAAACAAAAATGAATCCGAAGTAAATCAAATCTCTAAAATGGATTGCCTTTGGCAATTTACCATGCTGGTACCTCTGCTACCATACCACCAGATGGGGCTATTAGATCATATATTCACTAATATGAAATATGGATTATTTCTCTAAATGTGTGCAGATCAACCGTACAATTGTAATGGATTTTGTCACAATGATTATATTTGCTTTATAACATGGCATATCTACTAAACGTCCGAAGTCTTAATGGCAAATAAAACATTAATAATGGAATAAAACCCTGGTTTGACTTATTGATTATATTTGTTGTTTGAATTAAAACTTTCCTTTTATAAAAATGAATAATTTATTTAACACATACTGACTTTGCCTGGGAGCACCTGCCTGTAACCTGAGAAGAGATAAGACAGTTTATCTCAATCACTTATGACCTTCACACTCTAAAGCAGTGTATATGAAATGGCGGGAAAAGTGCACGTATCATAATCCTCTCGATGCGCAACACATTATATTCCCTTCTCAACATTGAGGTCAGAGAACATTATCTCTAAATAGCAGTGTCCCCTCGGGTGTTGAAGGCTCAGTGCTTTGTTCTTGGGTACTTAGACGGGAATATGTTCGTGGTAAATTTGACCATTAAGTACTTCTGTAATATTTCATCTTAGATGTCATATTGAGATAGGGAAGCTTTAAAATCAAAGTTCAATATCACGTTGACAGTCTTTATGTTGGTACTTGGTACCTTTAAAGTACATTATCTATTAAATAGATGTCCGTATCGTCTGGCAAATGTAATAAAAAGTATTACATTTTGACAATGCACTCTCGTACAGTGCTGTTCTTGAGGCGAATGCACAGGTAACCACGCCAGGAGGAGAACAAAGCCCGTCGTAAACTTTAACCGTCTCCTGACCTGAGAAATATTAAATTGGATAGAAGCCTGAATAAGAACAACCTTGGTTCTCTGGAAGCTACCGGGCTCTTCCTGGAGCCTCTGGAGGCATGCTTATCTAAATAGAATTGATTTGTCTGAACCATCATTCACCACGGTAGCTATACACTTAAGGAGAGCAGGAAGGAAGGCTTAACGGATAGACATTCGTGGCGTGTCCCGGGTGTCGTCAACGTAAACAGGGATGGATTGATTAGGACAAAAGGACACGTAGTTGGCCTACCGTCCACAGCCAGCGGTGCCACGAACTGTGACCACGTGGTCAAATGTGAATGCGTTTGTGTGTTTCCATGCAATGTGCTTGAATGAGGTCATACTCATTTGTGTTTGCTTCTTGACATGCATGGAGAAAATCATTGCTGACTCCATTTGTTTTCGACTCATGCATACAAGAGATGCAGGTAGGGTTTTAAAATGATGCGCACAGCCTACTTCATTCAAATGCATGAGGTGTGTGTGTGCGCATGCGTGTGTGTGCGTGTGTGTGTGTGTGTGTGTGCTGCGATCCCTTGGCACAGCCATATGGAGATCTTGTCTTACTTTACATAGTAAAGACAGGACGTTATTTTTAATTTATGTATACAACTGTATTTTCCTTTCTTAAAGATGTTATTTAAACTGAAATATCAGGTTATTTCAAGTGATGTTATATTTGTTGTCAATTTATTGCACGGTAGAAAGGAGGCTATTTTGCCAACACATACTAGTTTCATAAAAGTTAGATTGACATTGAGAACACTGGGATTTAGGTGATGCTATATCCCCTTCGCTTTCAAGTACAGGCTTATTAACGTAAAGTAAAGGGCGCTTCAGATGTTTTTTCATGTCAAAGCAAAACTCGGAATGCTTACTGTGCCTAAAGCTATACCAACACATCCAGCAGGCCAAACTGCAGTCAAGGGCACAGCTGATGACTATGAGTCCTGTTTTATAAAAACGCTTTATGCAGCTGAAGGTTTTATTTAGTAAGTCATTCAGCCACAGCGTAGCTGTAAACAGAGTGATATGCGAGGGCAGTTTGATTTCTGTCGTTTATTGTGAGCTGCTACATGTCTGGTCTGTTTGTGCCTGTTGTCTCAGTGATCATCACCACAGAGGTTGATTATAATATTGGATGGAAAGATACTTTTAAAAGACATGATTCCAATTTAATGTTGTTCTGCTGTCTTTCATTGCCTTGTTGTCGTAAGTAAAATGATGGATTGAATGTCATGTTGAGGCTGCTGAACATTTTAAATAGTAAGAAGGTACATCATCTTCTGTTCTGACAATGCAATATCACTTTCAGGCAATTTGTTAATTTAAATTAGCCTCACTACATGTACAATAATGGAAGGGTTTGATCTCTCTCTCTCGCTCTCTCTCTCTCACACACACATATTATATACAGTAAATGTGTGTTATCTACAGTGTACATACTGCATATTAATTTTCCACATTTCTATTATGTATATATTTAAAAAACACAGTTCAGCATTCTGTTGTAATGTACAGACTGCTCTCAGCATGATGTAAAATGAAAGGAGGTGAAGCTGAAAATGAAATATCTGATTTGGATGCTACAGTGAAAAGGCATTTGTCTGTTTTCCTCTGCCTCTGTCAGCTGTCCTCCTTTAGGAACAGAGAAAAAAAATGCGCTTCCCCCCCCCACACACACACACACACACACACGCACACATCATCGCTACTCACACAAGCACCAGTTGACAACCTTTGTCAGGTTAAAAGCTTTCCTAAACAGGCTCAACCTATCACACAAATGCCTGGATCGAGGAGCTTGCCTTCACTGGGAAACCAGCGCTGTGACATCCATCTGTCACACATCATTTGGGGTTGGGCTAGGCTACCCACAACAAGTGGGCAACACACATATCAATGAGAGCAACCAAGTTGCTCCAAGCACCATGAATTCTCCCCCAAGGTTACATTCCATTCCCCATTCTCCTCTCTGTTTACACTACAGCAACATTTCATGCAGCAGTGAAGCAATGACACTTTTAAAGTAGCTGGATAACATGGCCCTAGTGGCCCGCCTGGCTGGTACCAGTGCAATGTCTGAATACCATCAGCCAGGAAGCAACCTGGTGTGGGTACTTCAGGGAAGCATCCCTTGTGCTACACATCACTATGCATTACCAAGGGAGATGCATGTGCTGTGGGAGAAAAGATGAACCAGACACAAAACAACGACCTTTTCTCTAACCCATCAGTATTAAAGGCCTCCCGGTAAGATAAAACATTTCCCAGCACACTGACGATGAGTGCAAGAAAGGCAATCACCTCCAGGGACCATGGGACTCCTGGCCATCGGGATGTTCGGGAGTATTCCAGAAGAGCCGGTCCATTTCAGGCCAGACGGGCCAGTGGTCAAAGAGTTTTTATGTTTGAATTTCTAATGTTTAACTCTACATTGTGTGACGGTCGGCCGGCTGGCCGCATCGCGGTCTCTGTGTGTTTGTCAGACTGGGCCAAAATGAATATTTTCAATATTGAGGGGAGATACGAGCGGCCCCTCCTATCTTGGACTGATCCTTGTTAATGCAGAGATCTGATTGCCCCAAGACGTTTCACACAATAGAATCAAATGCAAGGTGGTGTATGAGACGTTTTTTTCATTTTAGTTTCTTATCCAAATAAATCAAGTGCATCAAATAGATACGTGTGTAAAAAATGAAAAAAGACCAGCACTTCAAGTTTTATTGTCAAATTTAAAAGACAGAACTCACAGGCCTATATTGCACTCCAAGCCAACTGACAGTCAGCAGCACGGAGACGAATATACGGGCTATAGCCTACAAGAGACAAGGAGCAACATTTTCTACGTTTAGATAGGCCTAATTCAAACATCCCAACAATAGCTATTGTTTTCATTTTTCTTTTAGTTTACCCCAGTTAGCTAGAGTTGGAAGGTTAATAGCCTAGCTAATATGATTCAGTTGTTAACATTGGCGTTAAACTCTTTTTATTGGTGCTGAAGCACACTTTGTATAGTATGTCATATTGTCATATTCCCCTAAAGGTCTGATAGATTCACCCCAGCTGGTTTTTAATGTACAGACTACTGTACAGTAAATGTATATGTAAAAACAAATAAAAGGCCAAAAGAAAGGGCCAGGCTATCTAGAAAATTAAATAAACAACTGCATCGTAGTTTATTATAGTGGATGGTGTGTTATTTGTATTTGCCAACAAGGTCTACTCTAGATGGTTCTCGGGCCGGTCGGCTTCAAAGTCCCGGGCCGTTTTTCAGTCCCAGTCTGACGCTGATCACCTCCATATGTTGAGGAAGCTCAGGACATTTATTGTAGGTAAAGGCATTTTACAGGACACTAATTGGTACCTTGGTGTACCTTCAACATCTCATCATGTACCTCTCCTGCTTAATTAATCAGGCCAGTATGAACTGTGCACCCGTAAAGTAATCAGGATAGCTGCGCTGATCAAGCAAGACCCCTGACACCCCCTTCATCAATACCTACTCCCGTCAGGTCGACATTACAAAGTCCACTGGCCCGGGAAAACTTGCAAGTCTTTTGGTGATGTTGGACGGGGAAGGGATTTAAATGTGTTCAAATGTGCATTATTGTTTTATTGTTGTTCCTAATCAAAGGAACATTTCTGTTACTTTGTGTGCCAGACGAAGTTGAACATATATTACATTTTCGATATAAAACAAACATTTAAAGGAGTCATTCCATGATAAACAAATATTTTTTCTTGTTTTAAGAAAAATGTTGGTGGATTGTTACCTTTTTGGTCTGTAATAGCTATAAATGGAAAATTGGCAGAGAAACAGATTAATTCCATGCTGGTCCAGTCTGGTTCACACTGGTTAGTGCTGGTGTAGTGCTGCTGGTTCATACTGGTAAGGTAGGGGTGCTGGGGTGCTGGTGTGCTGGTCTAGCTGGTATACCAGCACACCAGCAATCAGCAGAAGAGAAAGATGGGTGGATGGTTGTTTTATGTCTGTAGGGATCTGCTTTGTATGGATTATGCTGCTATACTATTATGTTGTATTGTTATATATCACTTTTTTATTACTATATATTATATCTATTTATGTTACACTGCAGAGGATGTACATAAATCTTGTTGTGCAATGTTGTAAAATGACAATAAAATCTAATCTATCATGGGATGCTGCTTCCAGCATGCAAAACATACCTTATGCTGGTGACAGGGCATGCTTTCTCCATACTATGGAGCTAAAAGCTCCTCAAAGTTAATATGGTAACACCCCTATCAGTATATAACTGTCCATAGCCATCTACCTAAAGTTTAATGACCCAATCTGTAAACCTAGCTTTTGATAACTGGTAGGCTACCGGAAACACAACTCAAGTCATCTACAGTAGGTGTCTGCGACATTCAGCAGCATATCAAGAGCGTGACATGCACAACAACACCTACATTAGATTAATGTAGGCTACAGTTGTTCAGTTAAAAGTTAGCTGTTTAGAAATGTCCTACCAAACTAGACTGTTGTGTTGATTTACACAACCTCAGCCATTGATAAAGACTGACATGTACAGGTGGTGTCATATCAAAAATTCATCCCCTGCTGAAAACTGGTTACCGTCCGCTGAGGCGTGAGTTACAGCTGCTTTTTCTGGCTCAGTGATCAGTAATATTGTACAAAAACATCAAATGTCTGATATTAGCAAAGATATAGCTTTGTTTAACTTTACAGTTCCTTGTTTAACCGAATAAACACTAATTGTGTTATGTTGGTCAAAATGCTTGCAGTATAGCTATTCTGCCTCAAAATCCTATGGTAGCAAACAAGTACAGCTGCAATGTTGTGCTATAGTACCTAGCCTTCATTCATGAAACAATGTGTGCTTGTGGATACACATGGCTGGTTATCTAAACACACTCATGCATTTAACACCTAGGCCTTCAGTGTGTGAAGGTGAGGAGGCGGTAAGGACCCAAACGCACGACATAGTTGAATTCTCAGGAGTTTAATTCACAAACACGAGGAACAGAAGGCAGGAACACATACGCTGAACATAAGACAACGATGTGACAAACACAATAAAAACAAAAAGGCTAAATACAGGAAAACAAGCCCCATGAGTAGACAGGGCAGAATACGGAACAGGTGAAAGCAATACACAATCAACATGAGGGCAGTGACACATGGGCTGCATCCGAATACTCAGTATAGACTACCCAACCGTTAGTCTAGTACGTTCTATGAGTAAGCGAGCGAGTAGTAGGGACACAATTTGGATATACTCAACTGCCATCTCACCTGTCCTTTGACCCGGATGTTTGCTGCGAAAACTCACCCTAATAGCGACATATAAAAAACAAAACGACTTTATATCTACTCATATTAAATTGTCTTTACTTTGGAGTGATAGTATGATTGTGATACTTACATTTACATCGCCGCACCTTCGCTGATTGCTCCCGTCATGTTATCTTTTATTTACCGCTATTTCTCTTCTTCGATTTTTTTTCTAAATAGTGCCCAACTGACTTATGGGATAGTGTAGTGTGAAACGTTTGTACACTACGGAGGTATTACGCCATTCGACTACTACCAACTGCTTACTGAGTATTCGGACATACTACTAATTGTGACGTTCTGCTTTTTGCCTACTATATAGTAGACAAGTACGGGTATTCGGATGCAGCCATGGACTGGGGAACCAGGAAAAAACTAAGGAACCATGACAGAACCCCGCCTCCACAAGGGGCGGATCCTAGAGGACCCAAACTCTGGAGGAGGAGCCGACACTGAAGGCGGGACCAGAGGAGGAGTCGGCTGCAACAGCAACCGCGGCAGACAGGACAGGCAAAAGCCGCTGCGGTGGAGCCCAGCATTGCGGAGGAGACCGGCAAAGGCAGCTGCAATGTCAGATGAGGCCCAGCATGGAATGTGGCCGGCTAAGGCTGCTGTAATGTCTGAAGCTCAACAGCGGAGAAGGCTGGCAGAGGTGAAAGTGTCACAATACACCAGAAGAGAAACCTCTCAGGGACACAGACACTAAATAGTAATAATCTTATTCCATATAATTAAAGGGGACAAGCCCATGTACCACTTATAGCTCCCAGATAATGTTCCAGCAAGGGTTGATACCAGATGGACCTCGGGCCAACTAAGGCTAAACAAGTGTAGCTAATAGCCATCACTGCAACCCACAACTCTGCTGCCTTATTTTGCACAGAATATGTCATGCAATACATAATACACAGCAATACTTAATAAAATGAATGATAGAAACAGACTAATGAAAAGTCTAAGGCAATCATATCAAGGCCTATGCATGGAACAAATGTTAGGCCCTATAAATTAGCTAGCAGGCTAAGTTTTACACACACATACACACAAAACAAAGAGAAGAGTTCAGTCGGCCGCCAACTATGTCCAGTTCACCTTATAAGTCCGTCTGACTGTTTACCAAACAAACCCATTTGTCGTGGCAAAACTTCAGTAGGTGGATTCCAACCCATCAATATGAGGTGGTTTTGTTTCTGGTTGTTTATTTTTTGTGAGGGAAGTCCGAGGCCTCTACTCCCAATACATGAAACGGCAGAAATTGTCCAGGGTCTCCGCTGACACCCCTCTCTCCACCCACTTCCACGTCGTACTCCTCCAGTCCTGCGATAACAAAGTCTTTAATTGTGTCTTAAGACTCTCCCCCTGTTCACCAACTATTATCAATAATACTTCCCTTTCATAGTCGGCCCATTAACATTTTTTAACTTTCAACCAATCGCACGGCTTCTTCCCTGCACTTATGATTGCTAGTCCCGCTCAGGTGTCCATAGGTGTATCCAAGTGCATATGTATTCAGAACATTAAAACATCAAATATTCATCACAACATCAAAACATTAAAATACATTTGGCACTTCATACATATCAGTACTTATGTATGGGTATGAGACACAAGACCTAGCTAGGAGCTAGCAGGCCTAACGCTAGCTCCTAGCAGGGCAGCAACGTCATGACCTCCACAATCAACATTAGGGAACAATGACTGGGGAAACTGTCTGGAACAATGGCACAGTGCTGTCCTACCTGAATCAATGTAGGCCTTACTACTTTATGATGCCACGGTTAGAAAAAACATTACGCAGTTTAACTGGGCATTGCATCACAGACATATGTATCTTGAGTCTTTTCAGTCATTTTTTCCAGCACAGCAGTTCATTGAGCTGTATATCCACTCGGTTTCCCCAAAAGTTTTCAAAAGCACTTGTGTGTACGGCCGTGCTTTGGTGTCTCGCTGCTGCCTTGGTTAGACAACTTTTGCAAACCCAGTGTGGCTCCAAGCGCCAAGTCAATCAGTTGCAAATAACAGACATTCCCAGAAATAAAATATGCAGTGTTTTTCGGAGGCTGAGAGTCAAGAGTACCACTTGTACTTACTGTATTGAAAGTGGCAGACAAACCCTATCGTTCCCTAGTTGGTCAACCTTTTCTCACGATGTCCGCCTTCAATTCCCTATCGCCGGAACGGTGTTGCAAGGCGGAACAATATTAACAACTTGAAAACACTTGAAAATATAAAAGGGCTTCTGGTGGACTGGTTCAAACTGTGTGCTTGGCTGTCAGAGGCAGTATTGTCTCTGACAGCTCAACAGTTGCAAAGCCATAGCCTAATACCTCAGCACATATTTGAAGGGAGGGGGAGGGGGGGGGGGGGGTAGTGAGCAGTTGCTCATTTTCATTAAAGCAAACGTCACTGAAAGCAGGTATTCTAAAAGCAGCTTTACTACAGGTCTATTTCAGTGCTATTCACTTAATGTGGTATTTTTACCTAAGCATGTCACATACACTGTATAGATACAGCAAGGATGTATCTATACAATGTATGTATCAAAATCTATTATATATATTACATTTGAACTTAATAAAACAAAAAATGCTATTGGGTGCTCCCTCAGATTCCACACATTGACAAGATATTGTTGTTGTCTGGGGTCAAGGCTCTGTCAAACAAATTAAATTAGATTTAACCATTCACATAAATTAGTGGTACAAATTAAATTAAAGGTCACACTGCCAAACATACTAACATTATATTGTATATATATTAATATTTTGAAGTAAAAAAAATATAAACTCTGGAATACAGGATTTGCTTTTATATATTGTGCTGCAAATCTTCTTCTTTTTTGTTGTTGCAATTGTTAAAATATAGGAAAGAATTACATGTTTTTATGTGTCTTCACATATGAAATGCCACTTGGTGTTGTCTTCAAAGCATCTTGCCATCACCCCAGAATGCTAACAGACCCGTGTACTGAAGTCTTTATGATGGGCCACAAGATCTTCAAACCCAGCTGCATGTAGACACCGATAATGTCTTTGCTGTTTGTGAGCGAAGCCTGCCACCAGATAGTTTGTTTGTAATAGCGGGAAATCACTTGAATTCAGCCTGAGCTCTATTCAAGCTCGGCACCTAGAACTATGTTTATGGCCCTTTAAAAAAAAAAAAAAGAGGCACAGGATGGGTTGTAATCTAAGTGCGAGCCAAATGCACCAGATAGATTGTGCAATTGTCCAAGAGTCCCATTACGTCAGCCGGTCATTACATGAGCTATATTCAGACCGAATGAGAGTCTGTCCCTGAAAGAGAAAATACCAGTGAACTTCAATTACACCCTTACATTGCACTCATACTATTAGCTATATTAACTTCTCTGCAATCTTGCCTGGAAATTGCTGAGGAGGTTTGAGGTGCGTGGCCTTTTTTCATTGTCATCCTCAAACCAACAAGGTAATCTCCATTATTACCTCCGACATTGGTCTGCTAGGTTCAGGTCATAGGTCCAGCTTCCTATATGAACGTGTTTACTTTTGTTTGTCCCCGGAGGGTTGAGCAAACGTGCCATTTTCCTGCGACTACTGGCTTCACATTAAACCAGCGTTCACGGCCCTCTCACTTCCATCTGTATCAGAGCTGTCATCTTAAGAAAGACCTTCCGTTCTTCCTCCATTTATGTATTTCTCCACTAGAGGTGGAAGACTACCTTGAATATTTAGATGGATATTAATTGGCTGGGTAGAAGAGTAAAGTTTCAGTTCATTGCTTAACGCTGCCATGGATTTCTCTTAATTTTCTATTCTTAAAAATCGTGTTACACTGCCACGTTATGGGCATGACTGCACACACATTTAGCAATCTGCTATTGAGGACTTCCCTTTTGTCATTTCCATTTGCCATAAATGAACAGCTCATGCGATTCAAATGCCAATTTCAAAGCAGCTATGACACAAGCAGCTTTGTCAAGTTCTACTAGTTATATGGCAAGTCATCTTAGATTAATTTAGTTGAAATGTTACCTCCGTACAGGAGGTCCATAGATTTCTTAAGGTCTTTTGTAAATATTCAAATCATCAACATTACCAGCCCAAAGCCAGCATTCATTTTTAAATATGAAACTCAGTGTCTATTCTCTTTAACAATCCTATGTGCATGATTAGACACTCCATTCTTTATGAATTAGCTAAATCATACTGCTAAATCATACTGCTGATATTACCTAACTCTTTTACACTCTGAAGCTACCATCAACAAACTCCGCTCAATGGTATGGAGTTTCTAAATCTTGTTATCTTATATAATATACTATATAAGCTAACACGACTCAGGATATGTCAAGGTAATGCGGCTCTCGTCTTTGTTTGGTGGAGCAATAGACAAGAAAACAGACGAGTCATCGCCTGTATGCCACCAGACTACTTAGGTTAAAGACTGTTTTGCTGCACGAGGCTTACCGACAGATTTACTGAGCCACAGACACACTATAAATATACAATAATGAAAGTCATGAAATATTTATTAACAGTTTCTTCCTCTATCTCTTCCCAGACAGGTTGGGAGTCCTTCTTTGTAAAGACGTGAAATAGCAGTCTGGGTAGGTCACTGGATTACATTACTGTAATGATTGCAAGTTATTTCCCTCACTTTTACTAGCTGTGCTCACAATCATATAAATCAGCCTGGGCCAAACGGTCACACCAGGCTCAGTCTGGGGAATTAGATTGGGATTTAGCAAACTCCCAGTTAGCAGAAGTTGCATGGTAATAGCACCATATCATATGTAGGCCATACAGTAGCAATTGGAAAGCCAATTACACACTCTTTGCACACTCTTCAAATGCACAAATATACAGCACACACACACACACATACCACTGTGTGTGAGTGTGCACGTGCAAGTGCGTATGCAGAATTGCTTGTTTGTCATTTGTATGTGTATTGGTGTGTGTAAGAGAATATGCTAAGTCCTGATATCACATCATCACCGTATGTTTGAATGTGTGCAGCATTTGATGTAGTCAACAGCATAGATTTTCAAATCAAAACACAGTAGTGTTCCAGTCAAGACCTAGTCGTAATTACATTGAGACATAGTACACTTCTAAAGTGAACTGAACAACTGACCATTCCAAATGTTATGTCATGTTATAGTCACCAAAACAACAGTTAGCATGGTTGAGTCAATATTTAACTCCATAGTGGACATGGTAGAGGTATGGGTGTAAATTGCTTTGCATGGAAGCATCTGCTAAATGACATAACTAGCCCCATATATGTTTGGAATATTAAATAAAGAATAAGTGCATCATTATGCAGACACTTGTATCCAAAGCAATTTACAGTGAGTACCGTTACAAGGAGAAGATAGAGGTTAGGCATTTCACAGGTGGGCTATCTCATGCCCTTTGAGGTAGGACTTGAACACCTACACCAGGCCATTAGACTATCCTACCCCAGAATATAATGTGTGTCTGCTATCAGGGTGAGTAGCTATGATTATTACAGAAATGTATAAGTATTTCAATAACACACACGTGCATATACACACGCACACGCGTGCACATGTGCGTGCACGCACACACACACACACACACAAATAACGCTAATCTTTTCTACACCTCTTTCACTAGAAAATAAACCAATTGGAATCTGAATAAAATTAATGAACCAGACTAAACTGATTAGGGACCAGCATTCAAGTTGACTGTCTGCCAAACCTGAAAAGAACACTCTGAATGGTGATTGTATACAGCAGTATTTTTCTCTGTGAATGCAGTAAATTCTGTCACTGACGGAGCTAGGGAAGAGATCTGAAGTGGATGAAGTTGCTCATGACATCCTGTAGTTTTACATTCAAGGTTCACTCCATTATCTCCTCAGGGAAACCCTGCACATTTTGAACAGTCCGACAAGACATTACGCTCCTCTGCAGCTTCTACATAATAAAGGCTCCGCAATAGGATGGCAAACAACAAGAGCTGCAGGATAGGTTGTGAAGGCGGTGTACATTATTCACCTACAGTATGGAATGTTTATACACAATGAATTATATAATGACTTCAGCTACTGTAGCTATTCTGTGCTAAAACTTGGTGTGGCTTTGAACTCTATTGCAATAGGAAGAGGAAAGGTGAGAGAGATATACGAATTAATCTTACAGAGATAATGCAACATGACAGAATGTTAATGTATACAACTATTACACTATTACTGTATATCATATAAAAGTGTAATAGTGTAGTTATGGTATATATTTATATCCTGCTTAAATGCTGTTAACCAAGATATACGATACCAGCAAGCACCTGCGGAATGCATGCACTGATATCAATCAAATTATGGAAATGCATATGCGTATGCATATGTGTTTTATCACAACCTCTGTGTTAAAAAAATATCAAAATAGCATGTCATTTGGTTGCTTAGTAACCATATTATCTATTATTTTAATTATACCGGTGCTGATGGCAAATATATATCTTATCATTTATTTATACATGTTACAATATATAAAACTATACTGACCTTTCTGAACTGACTAAACTTCCTCATTCCATTTAGTTTTTATAACATTTATTATATGTAATGCTTCTATTTCTTTTTCATGTTGGTGGATGAAGTGAGGGCAGGGGCTGCAATCAACCATGTGGGCTATCTCCTCCAGTAGAACTAACTATGTACGTGCTCTAGTAGAAGTACTAACTATTATTTAGCCTATAATCCAGCACCTTCTAATTAATGTGTCTAAATACATTGGTAAAATAGGATATTAGTTTACTGTATTTAGCAAGCAATTTCAGCCAGATATTGTATCCAAAAAACATTATGTTAAAATAGCAGCATATCGGGGCTACTTTAGCTATACATTTACATATTATTTAGTAAACATGTTTTACATGTACTATGCATTACAGCGTTCATTACTTATTACGATAAAATTCGAACCTCGACATATCCTACAAAGTTCTTAATCTTTTAGATATGAATTATCATTTTTAAGACAGAAGATAAAAGATTGTTAGAGAGAATGTATTAGTACCATAGACATGGAGTATCTTAAAGGTATAGTCAGTTATTGCAAGATAATTTGTAAGCTAATACACAGTTTGTCAAATTTACCAAATATCTCCTTGTATTTCGCTAGTTTGCTGTTCTCTGTGTGTGTTGAAAAAAATTATCTGATACTCTACAGAGCCCTGGCTCGCAAAAAGGAATATAAACAAAGTGGCAAAAACTGCTTATGTCTACAAAGCCGTAGTGCTTTAGAATGTGTTTCAGTGTGTTGATATTATTAGCAAGCGTTCTCAAAAATGACCCTGCCTTTATGTATCAATGTGGATTATGATGCGACGTGTAATGTCTATTTTATGTGTGCAATGTGGTCTTGTCTTGAAGACTGGAACTAGAATTAGGTGTTATAGACAAACACATAGAATTTGTTGGGTAAATTAAGTAATTCTAATGTAGCCACACCATACACTCTCTCCCCCAGCTAGTCTAACTTCCTCCACATACTAATGTGCTTTCTATTGATTCAGAGTTCCCATCTCTTCTTTATCACTGTGCATCCTCAGGAGGAAGGCAATAGCGTTCTCCAAGACCCAGTCATCCTCCAGCCACCTCCAACCCCACACCCTTCCCGCAAGGGAGGCCACTGTATGAATACTAGAGACTGACACATAACATATTTATGAAAACTGCCCGAGGGGAAGACTCATTCAGAATACTGATAACGTCACTATTTCCCTTGGAATTCTCCATCTTTAACACGCCCTGTCTACTGATCGTTCCACTTTTCCCTCACGATTTTCACCATCTCATGACCTCATTTTGTCTCACAGCCAGTAATGACACAGGTGTGGACCTGCGTCATGTCTTCCACAGTACGACTACTTGTTATTGGCTTTGTTTATTTATATTTTACACTGCAAAAAATGCCCTATCAAATATAAGTGCAAATATATTAGTGATGAGCCTGCTTATGCTAAAAACAAGCCAATTCTGTTGATAAGATTTCTTAAATTAAGTGCAGATTTACTTCATTTAAGTCACTAGATAAGCCATTCATACCAGAAGCCAGTCCAACTAGATTTGAAATCTAAAAACAAGATTATCACACTTAGTTGGAGTTTTTGCAGTGTAGTGTGTGTTCCAATTGAGGCCAATGCTAGACATCCAAATTAACAACTGATAACAAAGAAGACATGGCCTCAACGTATGATGTTAGTATACTATTGTTATATTATATAGTTTATAGTATTTTAAGTGATATTTGTCAATTCTACTAGTGATTACCACGTCTGCTACAATAGACACGTGTCTGTTCCAGTGGCCATTGTCTTCAGTAGAAGTTCTAACCATGTACCTAAAAAGTTGAAACTATTAACATCATCTTTCCCAATGCTAACCATGAATCTGATTGGAGTATTTACATTGTATTTGCTGAAAAACATTGTGCGTAAGAACAGAGGGACCAGAAGCCTCAGGAACAGAGGTAGACAGACAGGTAAGCAGACAGACATGCGTGCCACAATATAGACCAGTAGAGACAGACATATAGACTGAAAGATAAACACAACAGACTGACAGCTTATGGTTTCTGTTTTTGTACCATATGTGCTGAGATTTATGTGAAGCTCCCAAGATTCACACAGAATTCACAGACACACAGGCACACTCAGGATGTAATTATCTCTCTCTCTCTCTCTCTCTCTCTCTCTCTCTCTCTCTCTCTCTCTCTCATACACACACACACACACACACATCTAGACAGAGAATCCAAACATGAGCCAAATGGAATCTGGATTTACACCTACACACACACACACATGCGCGCGCACACACACACACTTCTAAACCCTCCTAATTAATTTGAAATATTTTTACTATGATTATAGTTTTTTTCTTTCCCCATGTACTTAACGTAGAGCTTCAATTAACACAAGAATCTAACAGAGGCAGTAAAAAGTGAATACATAGGTACAGCAATTGGTACCACCAGGTGCAGCATGCAGGTGATTACTTAGAACAGTTGAAGCTTTTTGTCAAGGCATGTTTAAAAATAAAATGATAGGACAGTACCAACGTATAAAATAAACAATATTATTGTACTTATTTTATTTGATTCAATGGCATGCAAAATACTTTATAAACATTTAAACAAATTTAAAGAACTGTAAAATAATAAATAAGATAAGAAGATAAGATAAGAAAAATAAGATAAGATTATATTAAAAAAATAAAATAAACTACACTTCATACCCAAAATAAAACAAAACAAACAAAATAAAATAATTTGATAATATAATTATTACAATTGAAGATTGTGCCCTTACGTAAAGGCAGGGTTAGTCATTCTTGCCAACTTCGAGCTCAAATCAAAACAGTATCTCTCTGCGGTCCTCCACTGCGCTGCCTATCACGTAGAAATGCACTGTGAAGCAAAGCATAGTGCTACGGCTTTGATGGTATGAGAAATGTTCGCCAATTTGTTTTTGTTACTATTTACGGAGCCTGGGTTGTGTAGAAGTATCTGACAATTTCTTCAACACGCACAAAGAACGGTAAGCTAGCGAAATGCGTGGAGATATTTATTGAATTTTACAATTAGCTTAAATTTAGCTTGCAATAGCTGACCATACTATATTAATCATGTTGACTATTATCAGCATCCAAATACAGCTATAATGAAGTACATGAAAGTTTATTTTGAATGTTGTGTTGAGCACAGGATGTCAGACACAGGTGTGTTTTGTGTATGTGTGTGTATATGTATGTGTACGTGTGTGCGTGTGTGTGTGTGTGTGTGTTTTAGCACGTGTCGGGCATTTTGCCGCTGAGAGCTGTTAGCGAGCTGCTGATACAACTCATCTAACAGCATATGCCTCTACGGCCCCATTTAGATGATTGATTCCAGACACTTCCTCTAGCTTAGCCATGTATTAGTGATGAATAGTAGTGTGATTGAAGCAAATTTCTTCTGTGGAAGCAAGCAAACAATCAGCTGAATATGTGGGTAATGAGCAGCACCTGTGTTCCAGTGGTCTTTTCCATCAAAGGTATGAAAAAAAAATATAGTACAATATATATAGTACAATACAGCTCTCAAAACACAATTACCAAGGGAAATACACTAGCACTGGGTAGAGTGACTCGAGGTTATAAAAACAATATAAGTTCAATGTTGCAGGGAAGATATCACAGCGAGAAGTGTCGAATGTTATTTGTTTGTGGTTACAGAAAGTTACTCTCTACGGCTTTAATCCAATGAGTCACAATGAAGTGTTTGTTTATACCTTCTGCTGTTGAACATTAAGGGTGTTGGCATCGAAATACTCCAGCGACAAATAGTATATGTATAAATTAGACATTTGGAATGTTATTCTTTCTATTGATTTGTTATTTATTTTATTTCTTAGTTTATTAATATCTGCAGTCCAGATGTTTCCCCTTCACTAAATTAATCATGGTCTCATAATCATTTTCACAAGTTACACTATAAAATATTTATGTTGTTTTCCATGAAGTACATTTCATAAGCACACTTGAGTTTCAAGCCTGTCCTGTTCTTTTTGAAAACCTTTGATTTCTCTCCAAACAAAACTCCTGCATTGCACATTTGTGTGTGGCAAATCATTGTTATTCACTGTGGCAATCATTCCTTTGGTAAATACATTTTGATAGACTGCACTCTCATTGAAAATGCTACTGACTTTTTGTTTGTTCATGTTGATATTGGAAATACTGCATGTCATGTAGAATATTGCATATTTCTTGAATAGATATGGTTTAATAAGGTGTCTGAACAAATGGCTATGGGAATACTGTACACTTAAATGTGTTTTTTATTGTAACGTTGCATGCTGAACAAAGCCTTAAGGGTGGAATGAGATAAATCTCCTGTTGTCGAGGTCACAGAACAGTGTTTTCTGATTTGACATTAAATCCCCATGGAATGCATCTTGTTACCTGGACTGTTGACGAAATTGCTTCCGTCAAAACAGGTTATAGCTCCGAGCACAAAGGACAAAATATACACATCCTATTTCTGTGAATATTGCCTATATGCGCAGACAGATGGACAGTGGCCTTGGAGGGACCCCTCTGTACCTGTGGTGACAGAGACTTACAGTTGCAGGGTGACAATTGGTCATTAACTCAGCCTGCACTACCGCTGTGGGAGCCATCGACCCTCCATGGCTATCCATCATAAAACAAGTGAACCTCGTGAACCAGAAGTTTCTTTCCATTTCACCCAGAGTCGGGGGAGAACCAAGAGACATAGAGAGCATGTCTAGGTAACCTGACCCACACACATATGCACATATCCCTGCAAAACAGCATCTACTTCTTCTCTGTTCCTATATTTTACAATTTAAGGAGAAAGGCCAGTAAGAAATGACCGGAGGAGCTATTAGAGGCACAGCAGAACAGAACTGCACATATTAACGTCTTTAATGAGCACTTGTTTGATAAAACTTTGACTCAAGACTTCACTATCAGATCCGCATGCAGGCATACTACATCATTGTAGACCATGGTGTGGAATCAATGTTGTGTTATGTTAAATCTAAGATATATTCCTATTTTGGAATATACGTATAAATATACTTCTAATGAAACTATACAAATAATATATTCTACTAACAGAGACAGAGACTATCTTTGTAGATACAAAAGCAATTGTGTGAGTTGCCTGTCCATGTCTTACGTCACAGAGGGTTTAATATTACAAAGAAAAAAGATATCTATACGTGATGGCTGTGTAATTGATATTGGTTTATGAGTATAGTATAACATGCAGTTTGTTACGGGTCCCAAAGATGATGAGCTTCAGTAACAAATGATTAGTATTTGATGTCTTCAGATTCTGGGAAATA
>JAODOY010024080.1:0-23942 GCA_025399855.1 Forbesichthys papilliferus
TAAATGGACAGACCCTCTGTGACGTCACCATAGACTGTATATATAAATGGACAGACCCTCTGTGATGTCACCATAGACTGTATATATAAATGGTCAGACCCTCTGTGACGTCACCATAGACTGTATATATAAATGGACAGACCCTCTGTGACGTCACCATAGACCATAGACTATATATAAATGTCTCTATGACATTTTAACATTGAAGTCTATGGGGATTGACTCCTTTTTGCATTTGCATGTGGCCATTGATGAACTGCATGTTTCTCATCTCATTTGCAGCGACCTGGATCCACAGGTGTGTTTCACAAACATGTCCAGGTCAAGGAGCTAGTTTACTGTAATATTGACGACTGAATTCTGAAAAAAGGATCCACCGAACTATTTCCCAATATGAAAGTTACTTTACCCTGGAGTGATACATTCCAGTTTACTTTGTGAGAAATCATGGAGGAAACATGCATCGATATAGGTGTACAAGGTTATTGTTTAAATAAAATTAATCTGAATATTTTCCTGTCCTGTTTTATTATAAAAACAAAAGTATACAAAATATGGATTTCAGCTTTAAACATAAACTTAGTAAAACCTTCAATATAGATAACAAATGGCCTACTGCCTTTTCATTGGCAGTTCTGTTTTATAAGTTACAGTAAGTGTAGGACAGGTACAGTAGTGAAGTATTTTCCAGCAGTGTTTTGTCCAAATGGACCCAGGAAATATTAATAAGTCATATTTTCTAGTAGTTTTGTCCTTTTGTCCAAATGCAAACAATGTACAGTATGATCACTAAATACACTAAATAAATACTCTTTCTAGGAGGAAGATATTTAGTAACTCCATCTTTATTGTTCACGTGGAGACTGGGAAGAGAGTTTTTGAGTTGTAGCATTAACCTGTGGGCTGTTACCTGATATGCTTCACATGTGCAGTTATCTCCTTGGTTTATACAAAGCGTTTTCTCGAAAGCATGCAATTGTGTTTACATGTGGATGTTAATTCCGTATAGATGGGATTTCATTTTTTAAACAAAGCAGGAAAATACATGTTTTACCATGTATCCATGTACATATGGACTAGGCACCATTGACAGAGTTCTCAGTGATATGTGATATGTTTGGCCCGGGACTAATCAATCACCATCTGAGGGGTCATCATAAGTTAAAGGTCAGTGACGGTCAAGCCTTTGTATTTTGGAGGCCGTCTATTAAAACATGATCTTTGTAACATATGGCTATAATAGGTAATGGTCTGGGCGATTTAAAGGTATATTATGCAATTGTAAGCTAATTGTAAGATAACTGTAAACTAACACACCTTTTGTCAATTTCACCAAATATCTCCTCCCAGCTTACCGTTCTCCATGCGTGCTGGAAAAAAATAATAGTTCTACACAGCTGTGGCTCCATAAATAGGAACATAAACAAAGTGGTGAACACGGCTCACAAAAACAATGCCCTAGGTTTCACAATGCGTTTCCATGTGTGGGGCGGAGCTTCTAAGGAAGTTTGCAAGCAATGACAAATGACAAACTCTGCCTTTAAGTAATAAAAGACATGGCAATGTTAATAAATTCATATTACGTAACTTTAAAGTCCCACCAGCGGGCTGACTAGAAGCACATCTTTCTACGAATGACTCAGTGTTGTTGCTGACCAGCCATGAGTCTAGATATTCACCACAAGCCCTGTATTTCCCTGGCGCCCTACAGTAAGACCTGCTTCATTAGCGGAGGCTGCCGACACACCTAATTCTCCCCGGACGACCTCGTATGTCCGCTCCACTGACGCCTTGCTCCCAGGCACTCCTGGCATTAAGACGCAGGGCGTGTTCAGTCTAAGAGCTTCACTGTGACCCAGAGGTCAACGGCTGGATCTGTTGTAGAATTAGCGGTACTACGTTTCTGTGATATACTGGACTTGTCACTCGCATCGAGAAAAGGATTTTCTTAATCATTACTAGAAGGTTCATATAATGACTATATACTTTAAATACTTACAGTACTTTAGTTTTAATGATCTGCTTGTCAAACGTCCTTAAATGTGAGAGACGATTAGTGTCTGTGTATTTATTTGACTGATTGTTTGCTAATGGAAACCATGCAGAAAGACTGCTAAGGCTCAATTAAAACAGTGGTCCAAGCACAGGTCTGTTTGTTGGCACAGGCAAAGCATTTGCATGACCAACAGACCCAGAGTGCCTCTGCATCCCGAAGCCTTCTGCGTTTGTTTAGGGTGCGTTCGGGGACGCGCCATTACCTCGCTTAGTGCCAGCTCCAGCAGGGCGGACAGGCCCGAATGTGCCGAATGTGCTGACTGCTGGGAAATGTAATTACCTGAGCGGCGGCCATTACAACCGAGCTGAGACTGCTCCGCCCCGCGCGGATGGACGTTCCGCAGGCCCGTGCACGGCACAAGAGAGAGAAATGGCCAGAAAATGGCAGCATCTCGTGACCTCCCGGTGACCTGCGCCAGTCTTTAGAGCACTAAGACAGCCTCTTGCTGTCTCAGCATTGCAGCCTCCTGCCTTCATATCAGACGTGTCAGCGATGTTCCTGCGCCCCCTCTTTATCTTGTTTGTTTCACCGCTGTAAACTGCCACCCTCCCCCTCATCTAAGCCCCTCACAGCAGCAGTACAGGCATCAGTAGATGCCGTTTCTTCCTATAGAAACATTCCACATCGCACACAGAATGTGTTTCTCCATGGCCAAGCGTTAATAAACATATAAACAAAAAGTAAAGCACCAGAGACGGCAGAGATTATCTTATAACAAACATGAAGTAGCTCAAAAAGGAGAGTTTTATCACCGTAGTTGGTTAGTTAATTAGTTAGTCGGTCGGTGGATCGGTCGGTCAGTTAGTTGTGTACTTTATCAATCCCCCAAGGGGGAAATTGCAGTGACGCTACAGTAATCACAACAAGGACTGTACAGAGACTAACATGTACTAAAAAGTATAAAAAATATACAGAACCATCTAAAGTACAAGATGTACAGATAACACAAAATAATGTCCACAACAAATATAAACAGACTAAACACGTATAGATCTGCCTCACCCTGTCGCTGAGCAGAGTGTAAGGGCCTATGCTAACCTGCGCTAGCTAGCTGAAGTGGGTGTACATCATTCCCGGCCTGTATGTGGGTCTCGGGGGAGAGGAACGAAACGAACATCACAACTCACGCCAGTGTTCTGGCGTGTGATCCTAACATCGTCAAACCAGGTCAGATGAAATCTAGGGGACAGAAAATGGACACATGGTGTCATTTCCCAACCAGGGATTGTCAGGAGGCGGTTGCACCAGCCATCGCAAGCAGACTTACCTACCCCCCTCTCATCTGCCCTGCCCACCGCCCAAAATAAAACACTCACTTGAAGTGGATGGCGTCCAAAAAGCTGAGAGGAATGCGTGGTGCGCTGACGGAGAGAGTAGAGGGATAATTTGTAATCAAGCTGCTGCCAGTTTTAATGAAGTCATCTGCCGCGTGTCGTAGTGGAGCTCTCCTCCACTCCCATGCAGAGCAGAGCTGACGGGAGCCAACAGAGGGTGGTGGAGGGCTGGGGACTCTCTGCCCCTTTTGTGGATCAGGACAGAGAGGAGACAGACAGGCTTAGATCACTGGCCTCCTAATCTCCCCCCTCCCCCTGCATGTGTGTTGGCAGGGCTCTAATCTCACAATGTGGGATTAACTGTGTTGGAGTGGGCGTGAGCAAACGCGCGCGCGCGGGTGTGTGTGTGTGTGTGTGTGTGTGTGTGTGTGTGTGCGTGCATTTGGAGACGCACATATGTTGGGGATGAGAGCAAATCAGTCTGCTACTTCTGAAGCACATCTGCTGCAAACACATTGTCTCGTGCGTCTGGAGATGCACCTGTGAACTGGTCATGTCTATCAACAGAATGCTACTAACGCCCCCCCCCCCCACACACACACACACACAGGTGTTTTGGGTTATTTAGCTGGTTAAACCAGAGCATGCTGTGGCACAGGTGTACATACCTTTGCTGATTGACAGCTCGCTGACTCGACACTTCAGTTTAGCTGAACAAACCTTCTTTATTGTTCATTGTTGGAGTATTAACAGGCTTTCATGAGGGCAATCAGCAAACATTAATGAAAATAGCTGCGGGTTTTCCCATCGTAACAGTTTATACAACTAACACCTTATAAGTAAGACGGGGAGACAGTTTATCCACTTACAGTAGCATGTTCAGGTCACCATGTGTGTGACATAGAAACTGTGCTATTAGCAGTATTAAGAGGAAGTGCTTGTGGGTGTGTGTGCGTGCGCATGTGTGTGTGTGTGTGTGTGTGTGTGTGTGTGTGTGTGTGTGTGTGTGTGTGTGTGTAAGTGACAAAAGTAATACATTAAGTTGTTTACCCAATTTGAATGTTACAGATATGTAGAGTAATATGCAATTATAAGTCTGGATCAGCTTGTTAAAACATTTAAATATTTCAAAATGTAATGCATTTAAGGGTCAGGTGATGAGAAAATATCAAACACAAATTATGACTCAAAAATCTACAAACATAAATAAATGAAAACTCAAGGACTTACCTAATTCTAATAGTGCACTTATGATACTGTGGTTATGAACATCTCACAACATGGTTGCTCTGGTAGATGGTTCTACCCCTCATTCCCCCAAACCACCCATCCACTCTGCAAAGTGCAAAGGTATAACAACAGCGTGGACGCGCTGAGACACACTTTCATATGAATGCTCTACTGTAGCTGATTGTAGAGGGTAATACGTATATATTAGGCATCTCTTGCAGGTAGACAGACTGTGCAGCCATATGTCAAACTACAAACGCATTAAACGCTACATCAACAGCCACAAACATAGTCCTTTGAAAGTGTTCTGAGCGCGTTCTGTAGTGCCTCTAAAGCTGTGTACTACTGTAGTATGAGACACAATGGGGTGGTCTTCAAACACGCATATGACCTTGAGACACAATAGGACGGTCTTCAAACACGCGTAAGCACGTGTGTGCACCCGTTCAGGTGCACAAAGACACACACTGTGTGCAGAACATTAGTGCACCAACTACACTGATGTTGTGTGATGTACACACACATACACACGTGTGTGTGTGTGTCCATCACACAACCTTTGTGAGAGGCAGACAGCATGGATCTTAGAGGTTATCCCAAACCTGCTTGGCTCATGTGCATGTAACATCAATTTGTGTACACATGGTGGTTTTCTATTTTTATTGTATTGTCACAACTGCATGCAAGGACTGAGTACATGTTTTTGATGGAAATAAATTACCAATAAGAAAAGTGAATTTGTAACTTTTCTGTCTTTTTTAGCATTGTGTTCCTTTTTGTCTAACACAATGGAATAAAGTTCAGCTCTTAAGCCTATAGAGCTTATAGGCTATAGAGCCTCTATAAAAGAGTGCCTAATGGCTTTCACATGAGAAATCATTCAATTATCTTATTATAGCCACTGCCAGCTGTACACAATTCAGAGCAATACAAGCTCAACAGTGCTGCCATTTTCTTTCCCTGTAGAGACATAATCGTATTTAAATGTGTTGATGCAGAAAAGCTAGGTCAAGGAGCTGTGTTGTGCTTATTACTGTACACTCAAAATATGTTTCTCATAATCGAAAGGTACACTGATATATTTTCTGACTTGATAATTGTACTTTTGATGAATAATTTAAAGACATAAGTAAACAAACAAACACACAAACTAAGCAGTATTTTTGGTGGTCACCTCACATTTGTGTTTATGCTAGCAATAACACACGTGAGTGTTGCAGATTACAGATTAAATATGTTGTGACAGTACAATATTGTTTAAAATCTATTCTCGCCATCTGCCAATAGATCGGTGAACAGCGGGCGATGTAAATAGTGGTTTAATTGACAGCGTGATCTCATTAGCATTTCTCTTCTCAGCAGGGAGTGTAGCACAGAGGTCAGCTGTCTGTACGTGCGCTAATGTTTGCGTTGTGAAGTGGGCTCTGCATTTGGCACTGATGTGTGTTGGGGCTGATGTACAGTAAAACAGTATTTACCTACTGGGTCCTCAGAGTTTAAAATCATGATTTTTGGACTTCTATGTCCATGTGTTAGGAGCTGCTTCTAATATTTCAGTAAATTAAGCATAACGTGTTAGTTCAGATATAGTGCTGATATCCTTTGATTGGTCGAAGGAGGTGTTGTTTACCGTACTGTATGTGGCTTAAAATTAATTTATGGAACTTTCTTTTTGTGGTCTCAATTAAAAGTAGTGTATTATCGTTTGCAATATGCAAACAGGTTAATTAAAGCTATTTCTATTCATGGCTTTTGCTGTCTAACTCTAATTATCACTTACAATAGGCTGGTGATAATTACATATTGCAATTCTATGTAACATTGTTTGGTACCTAAAGAAGGATTTGCGTTTGCAAACAATTCAAAACCAGAGACATTCTTATTCACAGGAAAATACATTGCACAAGTAAATAAATAAACATAAAAAGGCTTGTATTTATTCTCGCTCTACATTCACCCAGGCTAAGTTCACTGTACTTTATGTGGTTTCAGTGAAGCGATGTACTTAACTGCCACCGTAACATGTCAGCAAAGGCTTAAACGGAGGAGCCCATTTCAGCCTTTCCTATATAAATCCTGTCCTCGTTGTATAAGATTAACACCGGGTATCATATAATTCCCCAACCCTGACCGCTGGACTCACAGCTTAAGACACCAAACACCTCTTTGAACCAGTTGCATCATTTTTGAATGGAGCAGAAGGAGATCCATGGAAAGAGAAAGTTACGCCAACGGAAGTTCAAAAACGGTCACATGGTTCATGGAGAGGCTAAACCTAACGGCCAAATTGTTCCAGGAAGTGGTTGGAGGGCAAATTAAATAAATAAATATATATACAGTAAATATATATTTATACAGTATATATATACAGATTCATTTTTTGGGTAATTAGTAGTCAATAAATTCACCGATTTACATTTAAAATATAATTTATAGGGTACTTAGTATATAGTAGTATATGCTGTGAAAAAACGACTCTATCTTTACATTGCTCTGAGCAGAAAAAGAGGTCAGATTTTGAGTGTTGAATCTTGTGCGTGCTTTCACTCAGATGTGTTGCAGCTAGCTTGCGGGTGATAACTAGCTGGCACCCGCTGGGTCCTGCAGTGGTCATCTCATCCTCACCTATTGGCCTTCCTCGTCCCTTTTATCGGAAGCCTTTTCTTCCACCTGTCACTCTTGACGAGTCTGTGGAAATGGACTTATGAAATCCCTAGCCATCCTCTTTGATGTCCGGCTCATTGAACAGATTCTGAAAGGTTAATTAGCTAAATAAATCCGCTTATAAGGCAAGAACATTGAAACGGGAAGCGATAGTGATGGTTGGGGAAAAGGGTACCAGTCCTCTTGGGAGAGGAGACTTGGTACCACCCAGGGCAAGGCATTGCTGTTGTGGTGTTCAGACACAAGAGTCACACCGCCGCCGCCACCGGCCAACGGACGCGCTGCGCCGGTCGGACAATTCTGCCACCTGTCACGAGCGGTCGCATGTCAAACAATCAGTAATAATGCATAGGCAGGTGAGGCCAGGGTGAGACAGAGGCTGAACAAGTGCATGCTGGGAAGTCTGCTGCTTGTCTGCCAACATCTCCCAGGAGGGAATGATGAGCATGGAGGAAGGGGGGTGGGGGGGGTGGGGTTCTGTAGCCGATCGCTACAGTCTGGGGCGGAATCTCACCCTACTGACGGGGAGGGAAACTGTCCTCTGAGATCTGGGAACACCGCAGATGAGGAACAGCTGGCGGTAATGAGGGAAGCAGGGAGACACGGAGGGGGGGGAGAGAGAGGGAGAGAGAGAGGGAGGGAGAGAGGGAGAGAGAGTGAGAGAGCGTGGGAGAGGGAGAAGGAGAGGGATAGAGAGAGGGAGACAGAGAGGGAGAGAGAGAGAGAAGGAGAGATAGATGGAGAGAGGGAGAGAGAGAGAGGGAGAGATAGAGAGGGAGGGAGAGGGAGAGAGGGAGAGGTAGGGGTGAAAGCGTGTGGTTGAATGCCGAGACAAAGAGACACAAGTCACAGACTCATCCCGTTAAGCAGAACCAAACTCAATTAAGCTGCTCCCGTCTGTCAGAAACACCATGCCCCGAGTTTTAAACCGTCGTGTACACCCATGCTGCAAATGTGGCCTATATTGGAAGTTAACATTTGAAGAAATAGCCATTGCTTAAAGGGCATGTCTACAAGCGTGCAGGATATGAAGAGAAATGGACAGCTCAGAGACTATTTTCAAAGTATCACAAAATGCTGCAAGCGATGCTGAATGTAATGTTTTGAGTGGCCATGTATTTGGTGCACCACCCCTCAGGAAAGACTTCTGCAAGAAGCCAAACAACAGAAGGATGCTGTCTTGAGGGCTTCAAAAGGCCATAAAATGGTTTCCCCGGTGCTGAGCTGAATGGTAGAAGTTGGCGGCCATCTTTTTTTTTTTCTGTAAGCATTAGCACTGGTTGACGTTGATGCAAGGAGGAGCAGGTTAAGGGGTACAGTTTGTTTCCATGTGAAATTTAGAGCTGTACAGCCCTTTGAGACTATAGTGCGATTAAGGGCACAGTGCAAGCTAACCACTCGTTGCACATTGCTTTGTAGTTGAAAATTGGCTGCTTGTTAACATCCCAAGCTTTGGTTGCCTAGGTATCCCTCGTATATTTCTAACCAGAAATGTTTCAGTCAATCTGTCTGTCAACAGTATCCTTAGCTCCCACTGGAAATTTGCTAGGAAGCTTGTTTCTCAGATTCAAGTAGCTTGAAGTTGAGATTAGTTTAACTCGTTCGCCGCTGAGTTGCTCTCATTGACTTTCCATTGTATCTCAGCGCTACATTGTTGCTAGGCTCTTGCAGTGTGTCCGGGGCTTAATGCAATCACGGGTTATACTGTAAATGCAACCGACTTGACCGTCAAACAACACCCAATGCCACTGCAATAATGCGTTGGGACTTGCACCAGCATCACAGCAGTAGGCTTGTCTCGTCTGCTTGTGGCAGGGGAGCCATAAAACTTACCTTCCCAGCGATATGCACTGTGACGGGCGAAACAGAAGTCAGGTGTCCTGGTGGCATTTAAACCGTGACAGTTCACAGCTGGGCTCTAGTTTGTTTGCTAGCGGGCCAGCGGCTGTGAATATGGTTGTAAGTGGTTTGTGGCTCACGCTGTATGTTCACCTGATTTCAAAATGACCCAATTTTACAAACAAAACAAAGTGATTCTATGTGTGCAGTGCGGCTTATGGCACTGAATAAAGCAATGTTTCAGGTAATGCAAGATAATGCATGAATTGTAGATGCAGGACTATAAGAAAGCTAGTGTTATGTTCTGTTGGAAGTGTTGCTTGCTTCATCTACTCATTAGAGTTGCAGCTTTCAGTGTGTGTGTGTGTGTGTGTGTGTGTGTGTGTGTGTGTGTGTGTGTGTGTGTGTGTGTATGGGGGGGGGGTCCGAGTTACACCATTAGTAATTTCACACAGGTGCAGACCGCTATGTGATTCACTTTACTAAAATGAAGCACACAGTTTAACTGCTGGCCCAAATGTCTCGACACACTTTACATAATGGGGAAAAGGCATAGATGAAAGCTGGTTTAACAAAATAATTTATTACTATTAAGCCACAAATGGGCAGGATTGATTTGTGACTTTTTTGGCTGGCCTTCTGATAATAATTAATAATAATTAGCGAAGACATTTGCATGTAAAGGGACCACGCACTCTCTGCCACAAGGAATATGTCCTTGTGATCAATTCAGCAAACATCCAAATTGCCCATCACTCGGTAAACACAGCGATGTCACACTGTTGTCATGGGAATCTCAGCTCAATATATTTTAATATTGACGCAAGGACGATTAAAGTCTGAAAATTCACAGAGGAGAGATGGGATAGATTTCCTTTACTTCAAAGTACATCCTTATTATACTAATAATACCAGTCATGTGCCTACGTTCAGACCCTTTTATGAACAATAAAGTCTTCAAGAGACTTCATCTCTGTATTAGTTCCATGAAAAGTAGCTCCTTGCCAAAAGGCTTTTTAGACCTGTTTATTTGTGGTGTTTGGCTACATTGCATAGCATATGTCAGATAGATATACTGATGTGCTTGCTGTGGTTCCTGGCATGAGGCGTGTGCTTGCTTACTGTAATACAGTGAGAGCAGCACAAGCAGACCTTGTTAGGACTGTTTTCATTGGTGTACTGTAAATATGACCCTGGGACAATTGGTAGAATAGGATTACCCTTTTAATAATGAAATGGACCAAAGAAAGCAGCAGACTATTTTCCCTACAGGGTTCCAAATGTGTTGTCATCATTTAGCAGGGTTCCCTCTGGGGACCCTGCTTATTGGCGTCATTAGTCTTTTTATTCCTGTTTTTGAAATGATAAGAAACAGGTATTGTTTCGGTGCTTGAGTGGATGTAAATGGCTAATGGCCTTGCTTTTGTTTTCATCACTAAACGCCTGCGCTTTATCTGGCCGAGGAGAAATGCCCAATTCTCAATACAATATCGTCTGTGAAGCACGTAGCAGCCACATGGAATAGGAGCTGTCTGTAATGATTTAAGTGTCTAGCCGGCAGTTGTGAGCTAATACACTTTTTGTGAAATTCAGCAGATATCTCCTCATGGTCCGTTCTGTGTGCAGACCGCACCACACAACAATCCTTGGCAATGCGTGTTCGGTGTAGGCGAAGGAGCAATGAAGGAAGAGATATTTTTATCCACTTAACTGTTTGTCATACCTGTGTGTCTTCTGAGAAGCATTGTTGTGTTCATTAAGTTAAGGTTAATTATTTCTGCAAAGTATTTATACAGTATATAGTGGTTTGTATTTGAGCTCTACTGTATATACACTATACACAATGTTTTCTACGGCATACCATATAATTTCACTCCATTAAAAGGATATTATAAGTTAACCTGCAAATTAGCTGCCAACTGCTGGCATGTAGGCTACAGTACCGTACTTTAAGTGGTGTCACATACAGCATGTTATTCACACCTCGGAAATTATGAGAAATCAATAAGACCACAACAGGAAAAAAAACACCCGGTGTCCGCATCTGGCATAGGGGATTGTAATAGATGAGACGATGGCGTTACACGAAGTGCGTCTAATTGTAGTGCTTATGACGAGAAGTTCTTCGCAAAGGCCGTCGAGCGGTATTGAACGGGGACCTAAACAACTGAATTGATTGTAATCAACCTAGCATGAGACAGTGAGTCAGAGTTCGAGGGTCCCGTCACTGAACGGAACCAAACTATTTCAATCAGTAAAGTGATTTGTAATATCCACCACTGGGTTCTTGGCAATTTACTAGAAGAGAAAAGGGTGAAGCAATAGACAGGAAAATGAAAGAGGGCAAAGCATTGTTGTGGTCTTTTATCTGAGCAGGGCTGTGATTGTTTGTTGATTTCCCCTCAACTGAAAATGACTCTGTCCCGACAATGGTAGCTTAAAGGGACTGCTATTCCCTTTGGATGGGGCCGTAATCTCTTCAAACACTTCCTATACAGTTTGTAGTTGGTCATTTGATGGGCTTTGGTCGTGTTGTGCATAAACTGATTAACAGACCTTAGAACTGGCTCTCCTGAGAAATGTCAAACAATGCAGCAGAATGGGTTTAATTATATGACGTCTCTTGCTACTGCAGTGTACTCAATATTCTCTACTATACTATCAGCAGTCTGTCATGTCTTTCATGTAGGGCATGTTATTCCGGATGAATCACTATTTGTGCTCAACGTTCTTTAAGAAGACTCAGGTGTTCGGTTGTGAAGGCCAAACCTCACTGCATATCATTCCCCATCATTAGTTTCCAAAGATGAGTTTAACATCAGTATTGTGTATGTCAGGTACTGGAAGAGAGATTACATCTGTGAATCCAACCAATCAATAGCTTCCGCTTCAGAATGTCTTTTAGGCAAACATGATCTACAGCATGCATGTCAAACTCAAGGTCCGTGGGTCACATCCCGCTGTACAATTATATCCGGCACGCAAAAAATTAATCCAATTCATCCACTTATCCGTAGTTAGGGTCACATACAATAATAATAATAATAATAATAATAATAATATTACGTAGTACATAGTACATACAGTATATAGTCGGTCTATCATAACCTGCTGTATGGTATTGTTGGGAGGCTTGTTTAAATTACATTTAAACAAGCCTCCCAAAAGACAAATAGCCAATGGACTCAGAAAACAGGGGCTTTCAAGACAGGTGGGTATCTGATAAGAATCTGTTTACTTGCCTTAGCGGTAAAGCAGTTTGCCTGGTTTGTGGGGCTGCCATGGCCAGAATTAAAGAACACACAGTGACATTTTGACAGCACTATGAGACTGATTGGCCCTCGACATAGTAAATACACTTTCCCTGTCTACTGCTTGTTCTGTGTGCACACTCAAACGTCAACCTGTGTTGCTACACAAACACAAACAAAGTGGTGCAGACCGCACCACACAATACAATCACAGCCCTGGCAATGTGTGTTGAATGTGGGGATGGTTGGATCTTCTGAGGGAGCACCACATGGCATTGAAGGGAGAGGTGTTTTTGTTTTGATCCAGACTACACCTTTACCTCTCTTCCCAGACAACTGTGATGGCCCGCTGGTGTCCACGCTGTCCCAGCCCTCTTTCCAGAGCTCCTCTCAGTCGTCTGTGGACAACGCTCCTTATTTCGCAAAGCTCAACAAAAAAGATGGTGAGTACAAAAAAAAAACATCCTTTCCTTAAGGTCGTTGAAATAAAATGTCAAGCCCACCTGCAAGAACACAGCGACAGAATACTGCTCTCTGGTTTTTGCATCGCTATTCTCATATATCTGCACCCTCCCCTTGCCCGATTAATCTGCTGCCAACCATCACGTGAGCAGCTTGAGAAAGATGTATCTCCTCCAGGACTAACTGGTTTTTAGCTGGGCTCTTTACTAATAACAGCCACAGGGGAATAGACTGGGTGAAACCGTGATGCACAATTGGACGTGTCAGTGTTCAAGTGGTTAAAGGCAAATAAAAGTGTAAAGAAATTACATTTTAAACATGATCCGAAATGTGAAGGTGCTTTTATTGTCACATACATGTTGCAAAATGCATCCTCTGCATTTAACCCATCCCTGCCACTGTGCAGCACCCAGGGATCAGCTACTGGTTGATGCCAGTATCACTGATCACATGGCTCTGGCTGGAGAGAGTGAACCTAACATGTTTTTAGATAGTGGGGGAAACCAGAGGACCCAATGCAAACTACACACAGAAAGGCCGGTAAGCCTGGGGGTTTGAACCCGGAACCTTCTTGCTGTGTGGCCACAGTGATATCCACTGGGCCACCGTGTGTCAGGACAATGCATCACATCCAAGGTCAGGATGGCAACTAGTGAAAATCTTATGCCAACCATCTCAGGCCACATTCATTGTATTTGCGGACATATTTTGATGGCTCCCATGTTAATTCAAGGTTACATGCAACACAGAGGATCACATTCTCATTTAGTGAGAGGGAGGCTGTCTTGCTTCTTGTGCGATGCTTTTAAAGGAACACTCCGCCTTTTTGTGGCAGGAACAGTGTTGCGGTTAATGCGTTACAAAGAATCACGTTACTGTAATCACACTTACTGTAATCACGTTAATGTAATCACATTTGTCTGTGGTCCTGTAATGGGTTGCAAAATTCAAAATCGCATTAGGGAAACTTCTGAAGGAGCTCCCTATGGCATTGAAAGGAGAGGCAGGCGGTTTTGTTTTTATTTAAATTGGATTTAGATTTAAATTACCAAGCGTTTTTGGGAATGACCGACTGCCTTTTATAATGTCTAGAAGTTAACCAAACTTGTAAATATTGCAATAAATATTTTACCATATTTGATACACAACATGCATACTGTACAACTCTGGTGGGTGATCTTGGGATTCATACAGAGGTACCAAAACTCCTTGTCCTTCAACGACCTCATCTTGACCATTAGTATTTACTCTCCCAAATTATTCTCATAAATAGTGAAGAGGCTGAAATGGATCTCAGAATATTAACAGCTTCGTAAATAAGATCAGCAAAACCAGTACCTGTGTCACCTCTAAGGATGGTAAATCACAAAGAATACTACATTAGGATAATAACCATTACTGACTATATATTTCCACAGCGATGGATATCTTAGTAGCAATAGGAGCAGCAGCGGTCATATTTCAAGGTCATACATAGCTTAAACTGTTTTATTAAAGCCATAATTGAAAGCCTAGTATAGGTCTATCTCTAGCCAGTGCACATCAATGTGCAAATTAAATCAAGTTATCGCTACAATCTATTCCACACATCATACCGTTTTCCATCACTGCCAAATGAAGGCTACCAGACCATTCCCTTGACAGAAACATTCAAGGTTTGAGTGTTGTGCCTATTATCTCACAAAATGCATTAAACATACTCATAAATTAATTGTAAGAAAAGTCTCTTTTTTTTTTTCCACAGTGAAATGTAATAGCCCATCTTCAGTCCATGTTCCCACCGCTTGACCTCCAGTATAGCACAGCTATAATTATTCTATGATCAAAGCCCTCTAGACTGATAGTCAGACAGACCTGAAAACTGTTTCTGAGTCACAAGTAAAAAGTGTCCGAGTAATAAATGGATTGGCTTCACCAACCTCTCAAGGGATCTCTGGGACAGAATAATTCCAACCCGGTCAAATCGCTATCCCAACTGCGAGGACATTGCTGGCCTTTTTGATTGGCCCATGGCCAGGACTCACAAGCCTCAAGATGGCGGTTGCAGACTAAGTAAAGGAAACGCGCATAGAATCTCTGGAGATCCCATGCCAGTCACGCGCGTTGTCCCATCTTTGAAATCCTCTGTGTAGTCCGGTAATTTGAAACCGTGGTCAACCTTCAGGACATGCCCCCGATAGCAAACAGTATAACCCCTCTCCCTCGAGGGGTGGACGCAGTGTAAATGATGCTTCCTCCGCGGCATAGACTCTGGCTTGATATTCAGCGCTCATCGGGCACTGTGGTGTTGTTTCCTGGCCCGTAGAGGCCGTATAATGAGCCTCTCCGCCGCGCTGACCTGTTTCTTCACCGTAATGGCCGAGTAGCCGCTGGGACTTCAACACATCTTTATGGAAGGCATGACGCCTATACAGTACACACATACCTAATCAAGTACATTCTTTCAAACACATGTGCACGCGCACACACACATGCACGCATATATACACACACACACTGTTGAACATAAATGTGGAAACCAGTGAGAGTAAGAGCCCAAATAACCATTGTATAATAACCTTTCTAAAGAATAGTGGATTCACTGGAGTGATATGCAGTGATATAGGTCTAGTAAATAGTACATTAAAAAAAACAATACTTTTACTTCATAATTATGAAATAATTGCCAAAAGTTGTGTGGAGCGTGGTGGTATTTGCTCTATACACTATGGATTATTTGTTTTTGAGGCTGAATGATGAATTGCCTGCATTTTCTTTCTAGAGAGAACTCCAGTATACTGATGAAATATGTGGTGTTTTGTTTTTTAAACAGAATGCTACTAACGACACAAAAGAAACCAGATTTTTGTTTATTTTGTCCTTATGTTTGTGTGAGGCAGAAAATGTAACATCCCTGTCAAAAGCCGCCCAGTCAAATTATCCACGGATTATTTGCTCTATTTCTCTTAGAATAAACCCATAGTACAGGGTACATCGGTGCATCAGAAATACAGTAATCCTCAGCGGGCTGCTGCAGCAAGACGACACAGTCATTGAAGAGAAAAATTATCTGTTTATTTCTTCATATTAAAAAAACAAACAAGCAATCAGTTGTGGACAAAAGCAAGAAGAAATAAAGAAGAAAAACTGTATTTGTTTGTGTTGTCTGTATAGCTAATGTTCAATTTATTTCTGTCTTCAGTATTACCCTTTTTTTCCACATACATACACGTACAGCCCCTGCCCACACACCCACACACATACACAAACATACATACATAAAAATCAACACTAACAGTAACATACACACCCACACACATGCAGATGGAGCTGTGCTTAAACACGTGAAAGACTTGCATTGCATTTCCCAGCATTGAGTTCACTTTTCCAAAACAACAGTTTTTCACAGTTGTCTTTGCCAGCAGAGAGGTTGGCATGGCAGGTAATTTAACTCCCAAAATGCACCTACGTCACTAAAACAATTCATAAATGCCTGAAAAACAACTATTCTACCAAAACATCAACACCACCTTTCACCAGCAATATCACTTCATCACTCACAACAAAATGCAACTGAAAAACACTACCAGCTATAATGCATACAGCTTTATGCTGTATTTTTTCTAATATTGTTGATAGCAACAATCTTGTTGTTTAGTTTTCCTAATTGCACATTCAATGTCAGACTTGGTCATTGACTTACGTAGTTGGTCGTCATGCATGTCAATCAAGTAGGCGGGCACTGACGCAGTTAGGCAGCGCTGTGTCCCAGACTGTACGCATGTAAAGGCTGGCTCTATTTACAGTTGTAGCAGTTACAGTTACTGTACAGTAGTAGCCTGAATGATAGCAGAGTAGGCCATTCATAATGTATATGCATAATTATAGCCAGTATGGGGCTAAACATACTATCAATCCAAAGTGCTTACAGTAATCTTGTAGGAGCTGATTCTAATGGGTTGTTATTTAGATGGAGACAGAGGAAAGAGAGCAATCACAAAGGGCGTCGGTTAGCGGGTGTGTCATCGTGAACACACAAAATGCATTTCGCCAGCAAAGCAAATGCAATGCATGTTGACTTACAGTATCATATATAACCCATCTTTACCCCTGTAGGAGCCGGGGGCTGGTCGCCGTCGGTTACGGACAGAGAGCCCTGGCTTCAGCTGGACCTCAGGGACAGGGTGGAGGTGACGGCGCTGGCCACACAGGGTCGCCATGGCAGCTTGGACTGGGTCAGCAGCTTCCTGCTGCTGTACAGCGACACGGGACGGGCCTGGAAGCAGTACCGTCAGGAAGACGGGGTTGGGGTGAGTCTCATTGGGGGTGGGGGGGTGTTTTAGTGCTCTGGGTTGGGGTGAGTCTCATTGGGGGTGGGGGGGTTTAGTGCTCTGGGTTGGGGTGAGTCTCAATGTGGATGGGGGGGTGTTTTAGTGCTCTGTGTTGGGGTGAGTCTCAATGTGGGTGGGGGGTTTAGTGCTCTGGGTTGGGGTGAGTCTCATTGTGGATGGGGGGGTTTAGTGCTCTGGGTATTCAGCCAGAAGATCTTGGGTTCAAGATGCTGTGAGATGTGATTGGCGGCTGTTTTGTTTGTGTTTGGAATTGTATCCTTACCTTTCATTGCCTGTACTGTAAAGGTGCTGCAGTTATAGTTAGGATAGGAGTTTAGACGTAATCGCTAAGGTGGAGTCAAAGTCAAATTTCATTTATTATCCTACATGGGGACATTTTTGTTGCAGCCAGGTATTGTTACATCCTTCATAATAAATAGATATGAATATGAAAACATAAAGAACAACGTAAAGGCAACATTCTATATTATATTATATATATATATATTTATTATATTAACTATTCATTATAGTTAATAGTTTATAGTTTAATTCTAGTTATCATCTATGACGATTCAAACAATGTATTGCTGTACACACAAAAGAGACTGTGAATCTCTTAGTACTTTGAGTTGGCTCTCTGTATCTTCTACCAGAAGGCAGGAGCACAAACTCCCCCTGCAGGGGGTGGTCAGAACTACAAGCCATTATGACATGGGCCTTTCTAATGACCGGCTGGTCATAATGGTCAGAGAGATGCACTTGCTTGACCCCAATGACCACTGGCCACTCTAACTAGTTGGCCAAGCCTGTGTTTGTAGGACATGTTCAGGTTCCCAAACCATGCCACCATACAACAAGTCATGACCGACTCAATATATGTTCTATAGAACAGAGTCATCATTTTGGTGCATACCTCAAAAAATACAGACATTGTATTTTCTTAGAAATGGTATCTGCATGATTCTGAAAGCACGGTCTGTTATCAATAACAGTACCAAAATATTTGTATTTCTCCACCAACTCAATCTCAGTTCCCTCAATAACTGTGAGTTTGGGGATATGTGCTGTTTTTCTAAAATGTCCTTAGTTTTTAAAACATTGAACTCTAAGAAAGACTCCTTACACCATGACACAAATTAATTAACCACCGGTCCATGATCAGACTTCTCCCCCTTCAGCAGACTGACTATAACAGTCATCTGCACACTTTATAATGTGTCTATTGTCAGACTTGGTCTGACAGCTATAGGACGGTGAAGGATTCCTGTTTCTGTTTTCTTCGATTAGCCTCTGTGCATATATTAGATTTAAATAGACTTCTCTGTGTGATTAGACAAATGAATAATCTCTAAAATAGCTCTCTCTTCAGTGTGAAATACTCAGCGTATCAAGCGTGTGTGTATTGGTTCTTTGCTCTGGCATTACGTAATGGTGTTTTTGCCAGCCGATGCACAATCAAGTCAATTTAGGCTCCCACAAGTTGTGCCTGCTATTAATTCTTAATAAGGAATTATCTTTGGCCCAGTTAATTCAAGTGCTGACACTGGAATGTTGATATTAATATGAATAAATAAACATAGAAATGGAACAATGGTGATATTTGAAGGGGTTCTTTTACAAACTAAACAGCTGGGTCACCCGCCATGTTGTATGTAACAGTGTTAATGGTGCTAAAGATACTGTGACAGTTGAACAGATTGTACCACCACTGTGTGCTGTTTTAAATTATTTATTATGCACCATAGGCCTTTTAAATACTGTATGTATTATTTAAAGTTGACTGAGGCACAAGATCGAGGGTTGCTGTTTATTGTTGAAATCACGCATGTGTGCTCTCAGCAATACTGATGTGATTTGTAACGTATTCAATTCTGAAACCTACAGTTATTAAATTAAGGTTTAAAAGTTGCTGTCTGATTATAAAGTTATTCATGTTCCTAGACCAAATAATAAATATGGATAACATGACATATCTATGGATAGAATTGAAATTTAAATGTGCAGGTCATTTTTATAATTTAATCCATTGTGCTTTAAATGGTAAATACCAAATTATCACAGGATTAAGTAACTTCCAAACTGCAGTAGCAATTTAAACTCTGATTTCATCATCATTGCTTTTTTAATAATTTCAGTGTTATCGTTAATGTTAGACCAGCATGCAGTCAAACGTTTCAGATTGCTAAATCCTAACTGAATGTAAAATGCTGCTGTTTCAGACCAGATTGTTTATGGAGATAAGAGCTATCTTGTGCGATTGCACAACCTATTCTCCCGTCTCAAGGGAGAATAGGACACTCGCTTTAAAATTCATATTTTAGCCATTCAGGGCAAGTCAAGTTAGATTCACCAGAACAGGCAGCGTATGTTTTCTAAATAATTACGCAGCACATGTCCTCTGTTGTTATTTATGTTGCTGATAACAGTGCATAGAAGTGTTTTTGTGCAATGTACTGGCAAGTCATCCCGTGGTGGTAGATGAAATATACGGTGAGTGGCAGCTAATTAGTGCATCGTCTGATGTGGCCTACTGCAGAGAGGGCTGGGCGCAGCCTTTAGCTAGACTGGCTTTGGGACATAATAATTGATGTCCGTCTGGCATTTCAACAAGTGAAGTTCAAAGGTAATGGCTTTCAGCCTTCACCTAGGCTGTGGGGGCTAATGATAGGCAGTGGATGGCAGAGCTGTTTCTTAACGGCATCCTCTGGACACACGGCTTTACGTGCTCTATGAAAATAACATTTGCGTTAATACGAAATCCCAAATGTCACGCACTGATGACATTATGCACTGTTCAGAGGCATGCACTACTTTCTCGCTCTCTGTCTTGCAAAATCGTCCTTTCCTGTCTTGGAAAGGTCCTGTATGCAGTATTTAAACATCAATATAGCAGCAAACAACAATGTATAGTAGAGTATTGGCGTCCTGACATCACGCTCCCTTTGTGTGTGTTGTGATCCGAGCTTTTACAGTGTGTTCTTTGTTTTTATATCAGGCTGGCCACGTGCGTGTTGCGTGTTGCGTGTGTGTGTGTGTGTGTGTGTGTGTGTGTGTTGTGTTGTGATCCGAGCTTTTACAGTGTGTTCTTTGTTTTTATATCAGGCTGGCCACGTGCGTGTTGCGTGTGTGTGTGTGTGTTGTGTTGTGTTGTGATCCGATCTTTTACAGTGTGTTCTTTGTTTTTATATCAGGCTGGCCACGTGCGTGTTGCGTGTGTGTGTGTTGGCTCTGAAGCATTTGTTTTGCTCTGAAATGCTGATGCTAACTTCATACCACATGTAGAGATAGAAAGTCATATATATATATATATATATATATATATATATATATATCTATATCTAATGACATTATGAGCTGCTTGCTCTCTCCACCCCTACCCACCCACCCCCCTTTGTTTTACGTCATTGTCTGTTATTCTCTCTGCAGTAATAGGCACAAATGGGATTTAAGCAAACCTGTTAATGACCTAATTATGCAAGGCCAGGGTAAAAGGGAGAGAAAATGACTCGTCTGGACTGATTTAGAGGTGATGAAATGTGTTGATGGTTGAAGCAATTCATAGTCTAACTTAAAATACTGTCCTTTGTTCTGCATGGTTTAGAATGGAGGATAATCTTAGCTTTTGATATATTAACCATGTTAAAGGCACAATCTGACAAGATGATTTGCTGCTGCACACTGTACGGGCAAGGTGGGGGGTTGGCAGGGCAGCGAGCTTTTCTTGAGGCAATGCTGTGGGGTACCACAGTCACAGTTTTCATGTCAGGGAGGGATTGGTCGCGCCCTCGCGTTTGAAACCAAAACAACTTTGTTTCTCTAATAACATCCGATTTCCCCTTTAATAAAAGGGATTTAATACAGTGAAGCCGTTATGTGAATAAAACATAATTAAAATAAGAAAGCTGTAATTTCATTATGTATTTTTGCTAAATATATTGCACCTTCACATATTTTCCGTTTCCTAAAGACATGTTTATCTGCTACGCCATATGCTAAACTCTGAATAAGCAAGCAAACACTTCCCAGTGGGGGGTCTATGGCTACTGATTGCTATCGTAAGCATTGAAGAGTCTTGTGTAAAGAGCACTTGATTGTACTTGCTAGGAACATGTCTTCCTTCCAGGTTTTAAGCATTTGTTTTCATGTCTTCTGTAGTTATTCTTCAGATACGTTTTAGATGTGGGCGCCTATGGGGTCTGTGAGGATTGGCTCATTGCAAAATGCATGTGTTCACGTGCAAATAGCTTGTGTCGTCACAGTACTGTCTTTTAATGTGGAATTATTATTATTGTTGATGATGTTTGCTGTGGAATGCGGTAATGAATATGATGTACAAGCCAAGCCACGTCTCTTACAAAACAGCAGGCTCAGAGCCTCAAAATAGTTCCCGGAAGTTACCCTAAATACTTAAAGTAAACTATAAATTCTCTTTTAAATGTAAATCGGTGCATTTATTGACTACTAATTACCAAAAAACAAACAAAATATTCAAATTGCCCACTTCCGGGAACTATTGTGCCATAGCTTTTGCCTCTCCATGAACCATGTGACCGTGGAAAATGTTGACCTGCCGTTATCGTAACTCTGTTCTTTCCATGGCTCTGAGTAGGCTATAACAGGAAAACAGTTTCTGTTGGATTCCAGAAATGCTCAACTGTTATTAGACAGGTGAAAAGGGGCGGGGCTTGGGATCGATCAATTGAAACAGGCAGAATGCGTTATGTTAAAGACGTTCATTTCAGTTGGTATTAAGCTTGATGCTGCTATGTTTGTGTTTTGCAGCAAGAGTTCAGGGGTCATCAGTCATCTACTATGTGTAGTTAGAGACATCCTCTCTTTAAAACCAGCTTCAATCCAGTCACTGCAAACTGGTGTGTTGGCCCTTGTGTGCCACTAGGGTGTAATTGGGATGTTCTGATTCGGTCTGGCCAAGGTCAACATGGAGCCAGACTGCACAATGGATTCTCTAAATTAATTACCTGCTCAGTGACACTTCTTTCTACTGACACCGCACTGTATTGTCTAGCCGCTTGTTGATCGGTAGCACACGCCTTCCTCGCTGAACACTCTGTCCATATGTCAAATTGATTACGGATGGAATGATCGAATGCTTATGTGGCGCACATGCACACAGGAAGTGGCACTGGGGAGATAGCGTGGCAACGGAAGCGTAAAGAGTCCTAATGAACAAGCAGGGAGGCCTCTGGACAGTCGATACAAGAACAGAAATAATGAAGCCACACTGGGGTTAGGACTGTTTACGTGGACAATGACTAACCTCAGTCCCTCGGCCCCAGTGTTGGGGCTTATACACCCCTGGGGGGCGCTTCTCAATGTGGATGCTAGACGTCAGCGTGGTAATTGGGAGGATATATGCGTCGCAAGGTTTTCCAAAGCATGGGCGGGGGGGGGAGTAACGTCATGGTTCACGGTGTCCTCTCCGTGGGATTCACGTATTAGAATAAAGAGTCTGGAGGGGCGTTGAGCACGTCTGGTAATGACTCACAAACACAGACGTGCGCTGGTGTTGCTATGTCAGCTAATGAGCTAGCATTAGCCGATGGCCATTGGATTTATCAAATTAGCTCCACGCTGAGTCTGGTGAGCCAGCGAAAACCTGCCCCTGCTTTTCCTTTTTGAAATATTTAACTTTTACATCAAGTAAATGCATATCAAATAATTCATGTTCACTTGGAAATATCAAATTTGTTATGCTTGCAGCAGCTTTAAACTATTGTCTTTCCTCAAAGGGAAAAGCTTAACAAGATAATATAACTCTTTCCAGAAGATAGTCAACAGAAGAACGTGTACAGATGAGGTTATGAAAAGATACAGAATGAATCTTAAACATACAGGTTTGGCAGGAGGTGCCCTGTAGTTAGTTACTGTTTGGTATCATTGATAATTCAATAAAGTGCTGATGTACTAGTATAAGAAATGTTAGTGTGTGGTGCTATCGGCATATTGACAATGTATGTTTTGTGGTGAAAGTGAATTTATTATGTAACCTTGTGCGATATACTGTACCTGCTTACAGTATGTGCTAATATTTTATTGTCACCCTTTCCTTTACCCACCTGGCCTCGTAGTCTTTTAGTGGTGTCTAGAGGTCTCCTCATTGAAACACGCCAATTGTGGCTTGGCTTTCAGTGAGACTGGTCTATAGACTAAACTCATACAAACTTAGGGTTAGGGTTAAGTGCGACTACTGCACTATTCATTTTGTGAAGAAGGCCTTGTTGCTGTTTTATTGTTTCATGTTTTGAACAGCACATATTTTGGATTACTGCACAAAATTGTTTAGTTAAATCAATTATAATGGTTTGTAAATTATTTTTGGGTCGTTTTTAGGTAATGTAAGTCATTCTCAAGAACGATTGCTAACTTCACCTCTCTCATCTCTAAAACACCTCTCCCTTCAATGCTATAGAAACAGTGGGTAATTAAAACACAACACATTCCTTCATTTAGGGAGAAAAAGGGGGGGTTTGTAAAAAGACGTACATGCGTGTGCTGTAGGAAAAAGGGCCATCAACAAATGACTATGACGAGCAGCGATCATATTACTAAGTATCGTTTCAGGCCCCGTTTGCAAAGTATCGATTTGGTACCGGTGTTCTGACGATTTATGCTGCCTTTAAAGAAATGCTACCATCGAAAATTGTTACGTTACGTGTTCATTGTTTATATTTCCAAAGAACTCTCACAGCATAATGTGTTAAAAAAAGCTTATTATTGTTGCATACATTGCACATGTAACTTTATGCCTACATATTTGTCACGATGCACGGAGGTACGGACCCAAACGCAAGACACAACGATAAAGTAAACAAGGTTTATTTATAAAAAGAAA
>JAODOY010024091.1:0-23935 GCA_025399855.1 Forbesichthys papilliferus
TATATTACTTTAAAGTGCTTAGATTAATTAGTTAACCCCTCCCACTTCCATTATAATGAGCAGTAGTTGATTTTCCTTCATACTGGTAATGTTTGGATTCATCTGAAAACAGCATTATTAAGTTTAAGTAGCAAATGTACATTTTTGGAAAATGCTTTACATACTCACCAACATATATTTTACATCTATGTGTTTATTTTAGCAATAATTCTAATAGTTTAGCTCATCCAGAAACTAAATCCTGTTGGATTCATTCACAGTTCAAAAATAAGCCGAGACTCCTTTAACTGTCAGTAAATCCGAGAGCAAGTTTTGCTGGTGTGCTGTTGACAGTGAAGCCACCTAACTGTACAGTCAGGTGTGTGTGTGTGTGTGTGTGTGTGTGCCCAGCACCCAGAACTCTCCAGTCTGTTGATAATGAGCGCTCTGAGCAGTCCCTACTACACCTAACTGATCCAGTAATTGCATTTCCTCTTCTGCATTTATCATCATCTGCCCGGCCTGTCATGTTAGCCAGGCTGAGCGGTGCTGGGGTGGACGGCACTGGGAGCTATGGGCCCGTGGAGCACCGCTGCTTCTGTCCGGATGCACCCAGGGTATCGGTCCACCGCCTCGGGCAGGGAGGAGGGGGGAGGAGGAGGCAGAGATGGAGGACAGGAGAACATCGGGATGAGGTAGAGAGGAACGAGAGTATGGGAGCAGAGGGGGGGAGGGGGGTGGTCAAGGAGGAAGAGGTGTAAAAACGCAGTAGAGGAGACAAAGGAGGACTGGGAGTGAATGAGAGACGAGCCAGGGAACACAGGAGCCACTCCTGCACAGGCATGCTTTGTTTACTGGAGAATGCTTTTAGGGTGTTTGTCTGCCCAGGTTGTCGGTTGGCGGCTTTGGATAATGACCACTATGGAAATTGTAGTGACAATGCAATTTGGATGGCTGTTGATGGCAAATGGTGGGATTCTGTGTGGGAACTCACACAAACACACGCACACGTGCACACGCACACGCACGCACACTCACATACACACACATACTAAGACAAAAACACACTATAGACAATGTGCATACACGTCCGTATTCACAGAGGCACACAGAGGCACGCTTACACACACCCCCACACACACGCCTAGAAGATTTCAACAAATAACCTCCATTTTGCAGGGCCCGTGAATGAGGTGTGTGTATGCATCTGTGAGGCGTGCAGTGGGGGGTTGGGGTTGGGATGTGGGGGGTGGCAGGGCGTGCTGCTGGCAGAGGTTTGACGCTGATGAGGTCTGTAATGGGAGCGAACGCAGAGCGTGAGGGGAATAGATTGGGACTTCATCCCTGAGCACTGCAGTATGCTCAGCCTATTTATTCCCCCATTTCAGTCGCGCCTTTGCTTTGACCTTTCTCCAGCCAATGACTGAAGGATCCCGTTGCCACGAGAGCGATGCTCGTAGGCTACTAAGCTCTCCTATATGATTTCCTCATTTATTTTCCTCCTATCTGTGGCCACAGCCTTGATGACCCAGGCGCTGGGGAAACCACTTCAGAACTAAATGAATTGTGCCTGTGCCACCGTGTTCCCGTGAAGTATCGCTATGCAAATTGAGGGTGTGCACAGAATGAAACATAGGGAAGGAGGGGTTACGGAGGTCTTTATACCTGCCTACATGCTGTATCTATGAATAACAGAGCAGAATACGTATGATAACTTAAATAGGAGCAGGGTGGAAGGCTATTTTACTGTAGCTAGCATATAATCATGGCCAACATTGTGTTTCCGTAGCATCTTGAAAGATACACAGTCAAGTGTAACTCACACAATGGCGATGAGCGAGCACAGCCAGCACAAACACACCGCAAACAGGGACAAATTCATTGTTCTGTAATAGCCCAGATGGCAAATCGACCATATTCAAAAAAGCTGACGCCGTTGTCAGGCCTCAGACTCAACAAAAGAACAAAAAGAAATACATTTTGCCAAAAAAACAGATGGAGAACACTCCCTCTATCTCTCCTCCCCTCATCGAGCCCCCCCTTCCTCCTCCCTCTCATCCTAGGTCACCCACTGCCTCCCAACAAGCCCCACAACAACCCTCTCTCTCCCCTGGCAAAGCTCCTGTGTGGTTCTGTAAGACAGATGCAGGCAGAGCAACCACTCCAAAATAGAATAGGGTTAAAGCAGGGATCAGGCAGAGAGAAAAAGGCAGCAGGCACAGGAACACACTCAAAATAAACGGGTCCTTGGGTGAGATATAAAAACGTACCGCCCAAAATAACCGCCCAAACAAAGGCATGAATAGCTAGAATGAGTGTGAGCTTGTCTTTTCCTTTTTTTTCAGTTAGAGGAAGCCCCTCTCCTCGCTGTTTTATGCTCTCCTGTTCCTCCCTCTCTCTCTCCCTTTCTCTCATACAGCTACTCCCTGGTTGCTAGGCTACGACACTCGTGGCCAGTCTGTGCGTGTGTTTTTTATATTGGTGAGAGCTAGTCTTTTTAGTGGTTTTCTTTTTTCTATTTTACATCCATTAGTTGATATGTAGCGGAATATAGAAGTGTGTTGTCAATTTGGGGAACACCAGCCATCCTGGGAAAGGCTCAGCTGCAGAGATCAGTTGGTATCAGTTGGTGGAGGTGCCATGGAAACAGGCTAATTACAGTAAAATCACCACAGCCAGCATAAAGGCATGGTGGTAGGATATGGCAAATAATTCCTGTGTATTCATGCGCATGTGTTGTTTTCAGAAAACAATTTACAATACCACCGTATTGTTACTTACTGAGGTTAGACGCATTACAATGTCTATTGTTGCATTGTGTTGTGTTAATACACAGCAATGCGTAATAATACATAATCACCAGTCGTAACCCAGCACTGCTTTACATCAGCAAACATAAGACATGACCCGCACAACTCATAGTTTGTGACTATATCTCATGCATGTCTGTGTGAGATTACAAACTGAACATGCATATTGCATATAAACAAGTTTAGTTTTTTTAACCAGTAAAACAATACAAAAATAAAAAAAGGTTAAAAGTCTGACTCCTTCAAATGGTATCACCATTTGGTATCACCATTATCACCAGGCCAGACCTCACGGAAGACCGTTGCTTTACATTATGTGTACCCACAAAAATTACATCTCCCAGTGCTTTGCAATTACTACCCACAATCATAGGAGTGTGGATGTCGAGGTGACTTAAAGAAAAGAGCTTTGAACACAGGAGAACATGGTTGAATGGAGGAATTTGGAGAGACACCGCTGCCCTGCTCCACTGACATATTCAGCTGACTACAAAATGTCCCTTTAGCTCCTCACCAAATGTCACCGTTTAACTACATAAACAACTCATTCACATGTTATAATTCCCAGACTCTCGGAAGCTTAGAATGAATAGCTAGCCCGTGGTATATGGTAAAGGTTACGTGCATCACTTGATGGATCATGTGCCAACTAGGCTATCATATTGCATTGTGTATGAATGAATTGTGTAACTAGTATAACACATAGGTCATTCGGGCCTTATTACCGAATGATAAGCTTGCCCTTTGTAAACAGTTATAATAACTGTATTCCTCTCTTCTATTCTGTTCTGTCACATGCTTTCTTTCACAAAAGACGAGTTTCATAACTGTGCTTGTAGTTAACAGAGCAGTTGATTTGATTAATGCCATGTGCATTTGGCTTTCTTTGCCAAAGTATTATTTTTGGTTGCTTAGGAATTTGACTAAAGAATGAAGTTATTATTTCCAACAAGCTTTATTTTAACGATGTCGAAACAATCAAATATTTTGTCTCCAAACATCCAGAAAAAATACAACAGGTTTGATATCTCATCTGTAATCTATGTAAACTCACTAATCCTGAACACAAGCATAAACATACACACACATGCACATGCACACGCACACGTGCACACACACACACACACAAACACACACAGAAACAGTAAAAAGACATACACCCTTGCCCATTAGAGCTCCTGTTCAAACAAGCCACCACCAAAGGGCAGGGCCCATATTTCATCAGGGAGGTGGGGTCAAAGTTGAGGCCCCAAGGACACACTGTTTCCTCTCCCTCCCAGGATTCCAGAGGGCGAGGCAGACATTGTTTACTGGACTTTGGGCCTCCTTGCTGTCCCTGTGGACAAGAAGGAGTCTTGCCTTGCTTTTAGAGCTCGGCCAGTCAAGGTGATTTAAACGACCTAAAACCCAAACATTAAGCCCAGGCATTAAGCCCAGGCCTGGCTCCCCATTTCTCCAGTTCCTGCCTTTCATTCACCCCACCCCCAGTAAAAAGATCACAGCACTTGATTCCCAGTGTTTTCAGTGGGTTGTTATTGTGTCCTTGTAGGCTGATTTACAGGGTAACCTTGTGCGCTGCAAGCTACTTATGTTGGTCTGTACTTTGCTCTATAATTGTGAGCCGAGACCAAGACCAGATGCACAAACAAAGACATGTACACACATGCACACACACACACACACACACACACACACACACACACACACACACACATATTGGACTGGTTCTGGAGTATTGCCGCCGGCCAGCAGACAGTAAGGCCGGGGATGAAATGTCTTATTAGGCAAGTGAATGGAAACCAGACGGGCCTCGATTTGAGCCAGGGCTTCTATTAACCTGTCCTTCCAGTGGAGAGGCTCGTAAACAAGGCTGTGATGGCAGAAAGGGCTGGGGAGCCGGGACGGGGGGGTCTGGGGGATCACAGAGGCCTACAAGAAGGAAGGGAAATAAGGGTTATGAAGACTCAAGGGCTGTCTCCTCTCCGAGAGAGAGATAGAGAGAGGCAGAGATACATAGAGAGGCAGAGAGAGCGAGAGAGGCAGAGAGTTCTGTATCACCCCATGTTGTGCCCCAGCATGCTCTGCAGTAAGTATGAAACACAGAGGGAAACACAGAGCATGATGACAAGATGCCTGTCATAGTCTTTCATGGGGCCACGTCACACATTGTCTGAGAGGAAAGTCATTTCTCCCTGTGGCAAGTAGTTTTGAGGGACCTGGACATTCGTTCGTACAAGCTAGTAACTGATGCTAAAGCTCGGGGGAATGGCAGCGCTGATGCTCGACACAACCGCCAAACCCACTTGATTTGATGGGAGATCATATGATGTTCTGAGCACCCTAATAATTACACATGAAGTAAATTAGCGCTAACCGGTAACAGGCCAAACCTGTTATGTTTTCTGATAGGTGGACCATAGGCAGCGTGTAAATACACGGTGAAAAAGACATTAAAAATAAATGTAGCAGTAAATATAAAATGGAGGCTGTCCTCTCTTCACTCCTCTTCTCTCCTCGCTCCATCTGTCCTAAAGCCTCCTCCCACGTTCTTTCCCCTCTTCCCATCTCATCTCCATCCTGTCCCCTATACTCTTCCCTGTTCTCCCATCCACTTCTCTCATCTCTCCCCCCGCCACTCTCGCTCGCCCCCTCAGCCTCATGAGCTCAGCTGTCTGCATGGCCGGGCTGTTTTCACCGACAGGCTGGGAGAGCCATGAAACAGGAGGGCAACAGAGACCCGGGCCACCTCGACAACTTGCGCCCCCACAATCTGCTGCTCGCCGAGTACACCCAGCCTTCTCCTATCGTCTTGTCTGTCATTCTCTCGCCCCCCCCCCCCCTCCCCCCACCTCCGCCCAGCCGCTCCCTCTTATTGTTGTTTCAAATATTACATCCCTTCGGCACTCATTTTCCCCAACGCTCAGTGATTTGTGCGTGGTCTTCCGTCACACCTCTTGTGGTTTGTTTGTGTCTGTCAGTGTTCCCTATAAAGTATCTATAATGCTTTTCCCTCTGGCCCTCACCCGGAATGTTCCACCGCGCGGCTGTCATGCCCCCCGTTTTCCCCCTCCAACAAACTTCATTCCACACAAACAAAGAGAGGGAAGGAGGTGAATAACAGAGAGAGAAAGTGGAGACTGATTTAGAGGAGGTTAAGAAAGCATGTGAAATGAGAGGGAGGCAGGGGGAATAAACCAACAGCAAACAATTTCTTATTTTGACTAGCAGCACAGTGCAATTGCTAGGCTGCCTGGGATTTAATAAGCACTTCTTTGGCATTAGAAGTCTGCTTGTTTTCTGTAGTGCTGAGGCAGAAGCACCACGTGGTTTTCCCATGTTTAGCTTCAAAAGGGAATGTTAGAGCCCCCCTATATCCCTATATCTCTGATTGAACCCTGCTGCAGTTTGTGCAGACGCCTGGTTCGGCATGGGGACCAATTCCCCTGGACGGGCCTGGAAGTAGAGGCAGCTACTGTAGTAAATACATCGCCCATGCACAACACTCTTCTCAGCTGACTTCAGAATGCTGTGGTGATTTAGGATGTTGATTTATTTACTTTATTTTCAGTAAAGTGATTATATTATATTAGACTACTGTATTATCTTTGTTAAATGTAAAATGTAAAGATATGTAAATGTCACTCGTGCAATGCTACTTGTTACCATGGAGAGAAAAAAATGAGCCATGAGCATTTTCTTTCCGGAGGTCACGAGCCACATTTCTCACCGGCTGTTATTCACCAATTCTGTCTGTTACTTTTCCTTCACACACCACTGTCTCTGCCACTTCTCTTGTGTGTCCCCAACACTCTGTCATGACACTGTCACCCCCCCCCACACACACACACACACACACACACACACACACACACACACACTCACACACACACGCGCACACACACGCGCACACACACGCACGCAACAGCACACCCAAGCTAGCTGCTAACACAACGAATCAAAGAGGTAAAAAGCGTGATCTTTGTAATTCCACATCTCCCCTCAAGCCCACGTCACTGCCAGGGTTTCTCTGCCTTTCTTTTCAGGGAGAGGCAAATATGAGTGATGTGGGCTCTGTCACATTCCTCCCATGGGAGAGAACTTCTGACGGCATCCTTTATGAAGGACGGAGCAGAGGAAAGACGAGAAGAAGGCTAGAACGCCCCCGCCCAAAGTGAGAAGTAGACTGAAAACTTTACAGTGCTGTCACATTGGACTGCATTTCTTTCACATATGGATTATGATATAATAACAAAAACCGCCTGCATCATGTGTCTGTTTATTCACTATATTCAGCAAACACACTGAACTAAAAATATGCCTCTATAAATACATGTTTTTACTAAGATATATCTCCTCATACTGGTCAGAAGAACAATCCCAATGTTTTAAAATGAAGCAATTGTTCTGGTGGGTTTATTCCTTGAACCGCTACAGACAATCCTTCAAATCAAATCAGACAGCATCATGTAACATGTCATCAAGTACAGATGGATGCAAGTGGGATTGAAGGCTAGAATAGCATTACGGGCTTATTTAATAAGCAACCTCTTTCTCACCCCCTGCACACAACACATTTTGATTAGGCCTACTGCTCCATCCACCCACTCAGGCAAGCAGGCAGCATGCTGCTTATGCAGTGTACAGCCAGGGTCCTGACTGTTACATGTTATATTGCCTTGATGTCTCTGGGCCTTTGTTCTCAACCCCTGCCCCCGTCTCATAGACCTGCCATGGCTCGGCTCTATAGCCTGACCCACTTCACAATGCTCACGCTATAGTGGATCCAGGAGTGGGGGCCCCTGGAGTGAGAACACACACGAACACGCACACATGAAACACGCACACCCACACACACACACACACACATTTGCACATTCGTATAGGGTAATGAATAAAACATGTCATTATCTTTAGTTAGTAATTCTGCATGGCGTTGCAGAGCTGCATCACAGGGCTATAACATCCATATCACGTGGACACACAGATACACCCACTGGCCTTATGCACATACTGTAGTACTGTAGTATAGTATGCCGAGTCTCATATTCAACTTGCCATTTGAATTTGCCGTAGCAACTCGCGTGGAACTGATGTGCTAATCATTGTGTTATGATTGTGTTTTGCCAGTGCCTTGAGGAAAGGACACGCCACTATGAAATGGGGGCCTGGATTGTTGACAGCATAACAGACCAGACCGGACTATTTCTCTTGGCATCTCAAGATAGCTCTGCTCTCCAATGCACCACGCAGGGGAGATCGGAACGTGGACTCCAGCTATATGGTCCACCAGTCTCCTAGAAAGAAGGTGTCTTTGATGAAGAAGTGATGAGGTGTTGTGATTGTGAGCCCGGGTCAGAGGTAAATAGGAGGAGATCTGGGTCTTACTGGCCCTGCCTGTTTCACTTATTCAACATGTGCCTGCACCAGCATACACAAAGTGATGAGCAGCAACTCAGAAGACATTTTCTTATGGCCTGGGAAGAAATGATGCCCCGTGTAAGCTAGTCCTGCTCTCTGGTATACATATACATGAAGGATTGCATCACTATGCGTCAATACGTTTTTTTTTTAAGATTGAGGAATTAATATTAGTTATAATGTTAAGGCACTTCCTTAATGGAGTCTGACTGGTCAGCAGATGGGAGTATACATAGCCTTTGTTCAGTCTGTCTCGCTTCCTCCGATCAAGGCGCTGAAAGTTGACTGTCAGCTCTCAAAGTCTGCTCCTAATTGTCCGATGGCTCCCGGTGCCTTGGTGGGACGAAGGCCTCACACTCACATGTTTGGTACGGCACACTGCTGCGTGCATTTTAAAGCTTTTTGCGGACCTGTTAGTTGAGGCAGGGTCAGGCTGACTTGGTGGTGAGGTGACACATGGTCATTTTCAGTTCAGTCACGAGTCATTTCAATGCTTTTAATACCTTGTTGTCCATGTAATGGCACAGGGGGACATAACGTTAAAGTATACAATTGTATGAACATTAATATGATGTTAATATTATTGTGTGTGTGTGTGTGTGTGTGTGTGCGTGTGCTTAAGTGGCTCATGAATAGAGGCAAGCGGGAAAGCCCTAACATAGCCAAGCTAACACATTGACTTTACCATAAGGTTTGCGTCAGCAGGACTTAAACGACTGTTGGCCAAATCCTATTATCTGATGCAGAAGTGAAACTTTACTGCTTCCAGGCCTTCAGAAGGAAGAGGCTACACCAGCTCTGCATGGAGACTGGAGGCGTCGGCCTGTGACACTCAAGAAGACAATGAATGGGTGACTCACTCCATCCTCCATAATTCATATATAAGCATGGAAGCGCTACAGCAACAACAAAGAAGTGGATTGACAGAGATGAAGCTCTGGGAGAGTCAGTCCGTGGGGGACGGGGATGTGGGGGATGGTGATGTGGGGGATGGGGATGTGGGGGATGGGGATGTGGGGGGGCACTCGGCATTACTAAAACAATAATGACTTCCTCTAATTGTGTTTCCTCATGGCCAGTGTGAGTGTGGTGACATTTCAGTTCTGTGTTTGTCGGTCAGAGGAGGGGGTAATTAATATGCTAATTTAGCCTCAACGCCTCCAGTGATGGCCACACCCTCTCGTTAGCAGCCAGAGAGAATACAGGCTGGAAAAGGAGAGAGAGAGAGAGAGAGAGAGAGAGAGAGAGAGAGAAGGTGGGAGAGAAAGAGGAGGTAGAGAGAGGAGAGAGAGAAGGAGGGAGGGGCAGCGGGGAGAGATAGATGTTTCTCTGACTTTGCTTCCTCAGCAGCCAGCAGTCGCGACTCGTCCTCTGTAACAGGAACAAGTGATTATTTTTGAAAAATGGGGAACTTTGTCAAAACGTATAATTTCCCACCCACACAGTATCTCTCTCTTACTCTCTCTGCCTCTCTCTCTCCTTCTCTCTCTCTCTCTCTCTCTCTCTCTCTCTCTCTCTCTCTCTCTCTCTCTCTCTCTCTGTGGACACATGCGTACACAAGTGTATACATGCACACACATGACTACTACTGAACAAAAACGCACGTGCAGATCATATCGCTCACGTGGAAACACGAACACACACACGTTGCAACGCGAGCATCCATGACACAAGATAAGGGGACAGACATTATGGCCACTATACGTGACATAGCAGGAGCTGCTGTGTAATAACAGCCACCACGACACATTATCCACTACCAAACAAGTATGAAAGCAACGTGTGAGTTAAGACAAACCTTCTTCTTCCGTTCTGACTGTTCCACCACATTAGACAAACATGTTGTTGTAGGGTTCTTAGATAATTCGCGGTGATGATGAAGCTGTCGGAGAGTTTTAAAGATGCTTTCTTGATGTGCAGTTTGCTTCCTGCTTTCTATTTTCTTTGTGCAGCTAGATACTGGCCAAGGAGAAATTGGCCCGCACACTGCCAAAGTACACTCAAGAGTCTGCTAATGCAAACATGATGATAGGCCAGAGCAAGATCTACGAAGACGAGTGTAAATGTAATGCATGTATACATTTCAAACAACTTTAATTGTAAGGCACAATGTAAATGTATACATGTTATCTAAATGTTACTTAAAGGAAAGGTTTGTTTTGGAAACTGTCAAACACATTTTTTTTCTGCATGCATGCAGTGTTTACATCATCATTTCTGTCCCTCTGTTTTTCCAATGCTTTAGAAGTCATTGAGAGAATGCAGCTACTTTTAAACATAATCGACACAAGTAAACCAGACTGTATCATTTTATAATATTTTGTTAAACTAATTGATATTAAAACAATTAGAAGCCAAGCTAATTATCTCCATATTGTTGAAAAATCTCTTTCAATGATACATATTGCATACAGTAGATGCTAATTCACATACAGGCTAACATGGCTGTAGTCCCAACAACCAGTCACCTTAACAACAAGCAAGCTCCTTCCCAATAGCTTCCATCATCTCTCTTCATTCCCCCTAGTACTCTTTCACACCCCACCCTTACACACCCATCGCACACACACACACACACACACACACACACACACACACACACACACACACACACACACACAGGAAAACAGGCATACACGCACAAACACTTGCAAACACTTGGACGTCTCATTAATTAAAAGTGTGTGCAGTTTACGAATGCCGGCTCCTGCTGCTTCCAGGGACACAGGGCATTTTCGTCCATTTGTGGTTGAATGTTTGGGTGCGCTGAGCCCTCTCGTTATTGTAAATTATTTACCATTACCTTTATCCTGATGGAATCTTAATTGTGCCTCTCTGGCTCTCCTCGCAGCCATTCATCACTGTCCTCCTTGACCAGAGAAAGACACGCTGCCTGTCTCTGGGAGGAGATGGGCAAAAGAAACGTCTAGCACTTTTGAAACAAACGTGGACGCACACAGGGGAAATTAGATTAACGGATGTATGTGCACCTGCATGCCCTCACCCGGGCGCACACAAGGGTCAGGATTAATAAAGACCTTCAGACAATTATGTATTAATTGCTGTTTTATTTGATGCCTCTGGTCATTTGTTTGTGTCTTGATATTGATCTGTGACTCAGCAGATCTAACGAAGAACAATATCAGCATATTAGCATTAGCATTAGCATTGCGTTATTGGAGAAGCCATACACTCCAGAGTGAGGTATTCATTATGACGACTGATAAAAGTAAAAAGCACATACAAGAATGAAAACCACTGAGAGGACTGGCTACCGAGTGTGCGTATGTGTTTGCATTTGGGTTTGTGTGTGGCTAGGTGATTGAATCTATATTTTTCATTCTTGGCATATCAGCCTTGGAGGGTCTCAGAGGTGCAGTAAAAAGCCTTGCATTTTGCTCACGTGACCTGCACAGTGTAATTACTAGCCTCTCGGCTCAAAATGAAAGTAACATTTGGCCATTTCTCAACACGGCTAAAAGACAAGACCACAAAAGCCCACCACTTCCCTTAGTGAGAAATGTACCAGTCCGCCCACGGCCTGCTCTCTTTACCAGAAGTCACTGTGCAGAACCATCTGAGAAGGTTTGCCATAGTCTCACTACGGTTGCACAGAGCTTCTCCCCACCACTCTCTCTGTGTTGTGTGCAGCTATGCGGAGCAACACTTACTAATGTGCTACTGTAGCTCTCCTCTAGTGAGTGTGTGTGCCAGGGATTTAAATGCTGTTACTGTTGCTGCTACTGTGAAATAGTAAAAGGAAATTGGTTTTAGACCTTCAAGAGACAGAAACAAAGTAGAAACAAACAAAGAAAATATGAATAATGAATTGAATGAATGAAGGAAAGTGAGAAATATATATTTATGTGTGGCTCTGGTTTAGCAATCCCTCAGTAGAGTTTGGTGAGGTTAAAGGTCATCTGTGGGTGTGTGTGCGTGTCTCACAGAGTGTGAGCCTCTGGTGACGTGGTGTGTGTCCTGCTTAAGAGCTTGGAGAGGGTCACAGTGATCCAGTTACACACATCTCCTCTACACACACTGTTCCCTCCAATGGCCCCTACCAACATGGTCTCATGTCATTGCCATTGGGATGAACACTAGTGTGTAGATAGTGTGGGAGCTCCTTCTTGAGCTTCACCAGGGAGGGCTGAGGACCAGGCCAGCCCACAGCAAGACTTGTACTCTCCACCTACAGTATACTATGTCTGGCAGCTGTTTGACTTGCTATCAAGCGCTTCTGCACTGTTGTGCCCATAGTGCTTCTCCGCTGCTCGTCTATTGAAAACCATTCCTCCCCGGTTTCCACTTGCTCTGCTTGTAAACATTCCATGGCTTGTCTATGTCTGAGCACCTCCTCAATACCCCCCACCGCCCCACCCCACGGCTCTTCTCCCGTGCTGCTCCACCCTGCACACCTGTTCTGGGACCCAGCACTGCGCCCCTGGCCCCAAGCCCTGTGCCTCCCAGCCTGGGTGGAGGTGAGGGGGGGGGGGGGAACAGACGGTCCCTGTGCTCTCTGATAATCATCACATAGCTCGCAGCTCTCCTCCACTGTCTCGGCCAAGACCTCCCCTCCCTCACCCCGCCACTCCCCTATCCCCGCCCCCACCCCAATCCGCCAGCACCACTGCCCCCCCCCCCACCACCACCTTCCCCACGACTGCATCTGCCCTGCCATACATCAGTGCTCTTAGACAGGCTCACTCAGCACACACAATACCTTCTTCTCCTTCCTTGTTTTTTCTTTCTTTCTTTCTTTCTCCCCCTTACCTCCACCGCTCCTCTCTCCTCCTAATCTCCGGGATGTGCCACGCAACCTGCTGGTGCCGACAGACAGGCAAACCTGTTTATCTATTTAGTTTAAGAGCTGGGGAAAAGCCAGTTAAAGGTCCTGCAGTAACACCTGAGGCAGGTTCAAATATCTGCTGGAATTGAAACGGGCCACGATGCCAGCGAGTGGTTATAAATAAATCAACAAATAAATAAATAAATAAATATGTATAAAATAAACATGGCCCGAAGGCAATGGCATGGGATTGTTTTCTCAAGTTATTACTGAATGAAATATACATATAAAACACGCTTCCGTTGCATGGCAGAATATTGTGTCCTGTTCCCTGCGGTTCTTTCTTTGCCTCAGCCCACTATATAACCCATTTCAGCTCCTATGCATCCACTCCCCTCTCGCTGGCCACCAAGCCATCCTGACAGGCCTGCCTCAATGCAGGTGTTCCCGTTGGTGCGGGTGAATTGCTTCATTCAGCTTTTGAGCCATAGTTAATGGTTCCTCATTCACCACCCACACTGCTTATTAGGCCTGCCCTAAATGACAGAACAAGAAACAGAGAAGCTGCAGTTGGTCCCTCCCAAATGCCATTCACAGCCATTCTCCCTGTGTGTTATTATGCTCCACGGTTACATAGCGAGGATATCAGCCCGTATTGTCATCATTCCATCAAGTGGTCCTCGCGCCTTCCTTTTCATTCAGGGTCCTGTGCAGTACTTGAGGGGATGAAAGCCCCCGCCGGCCCCTATAAGCGTCTATTGTGTCTGTGTAAGAAAACCTCCATGGAACAGGGGCTCCATTGTAGGAGAATTGTTCATTTATTAATTCATGCTATCAGATTGCTGGGTTTCATGTTTTACAAAAAGCACCAGGACCGGGTAGATTAGCTATCAACACCAGCTGTCCAGAGCGGACTGACTGTGCTCTCTCTCCCTATCTGCCTCTTCATCTGACAATCCCTCTCTCCCTCTCTCCCTCTCTCTTCTCTCCCCCTCTGCCTGTTTGTTCTGCCATTTTGGTTCCAACCGGTGTGTTATTATGGCCTTTCTTTAGTCCGATACCTGTTCTGTGGCGTTAGTCTTAGGGTCGGCCAGATGGACATATTAGATCAATCAGATCGATCAATACTACCAGACTGGTTCAGGTGAGAGGGGCCTTCTGAAAGACGTCTGACGGCTCTGACCAGATTGTATGGTCTGGGCCACTATAATCTTCTGAATACTTTTGATGCTTCTTGTGATGTTCATCAGTTATCCCAATGGTTTGAAGCACTTAATGCAGGACAATATGCTGCTAATATCACCACTACTGCTACTACTAATAATAATTCTGTTACTATTATGAGTAATTATGATGATGTGAGTAATGATAGTAATAACAATAACATGCATGGTCTTGAGCATCAGTAATAGAGTTATAGGCAGCTTGTTGGATAATCCTATGCGCTGTCACACCTGCTACCTCTGCCTCTTTCAGGAGTCATTAAGTCAACAGACAGCTCTGCTAAATGTCACCATGCTGTGGGAGGAGAATCACGAGAAGAATGCTCTTTCATCTCTCTTTGATTATGTACATGGGTCAAGTGGAATGTCTATTTTTGTCCTTTGAAAAGGACAAAGAATAGAGCTTTCCATTAATTATTTTCATGTGTTCCATACCCCAAAGTTCACTTTAGAGCAAGGGATTGAAGATCAGCAATGATTGTGTCCTTTGTCAGTATAGGTGGAAAGGGGGGACCCTGGTCTCTCATCTTGTGTCAGTGTTATACAATATATAACCAAAACATATTTTGATAATGTATTTTTATATTATCAAGTCAACATGACTTATCTGAGAATTCAAGAGAGAATTATCTCAAAATGTAAAAAGATTACAAGGTGAGTAAGGTGAGTAAGCGATGCTGTGATTGTTTTTTAAAATTTGAACTCAAAACAAAACACCTCTCTCTTTAATGCCACAGGCTGCTTTATCAGAAGCTCCACCCCTCAAATTGGACAATATGAGGAGCGGTCTGCACCATTTTGTTGGTGTTCTCATTTTCAGAGCCAGGGCTGTGTAACACAGATTGTTTTCCTGCATGCACACAGAACTGACAGATAGTGGACCATGAGCAGATAGTCGCTGGATTTGACCAAAGTGCTTACCCAACCTTCAAGTGTTCCCATCCATCCATTCATACTCGTACCTACAACCACATACATGCTGATATTCAGTCTAATGCACCTTGATGTTGCTTAATTATTGGTTAACACATTTCTGACAGTTTCACTGTACATGTATTGTACCTAATAATAAATGAATATATATTAATGTCGGCTCGGTTCTTTATTTAATTTATTTAGGAGGGCTAACTCATATTATAGAGCCCCATACAAACTTGTCTGGTCTTTTTTGAATACACTGAAATTATCCAATTCGCATGTGACAGCAACACTATTTAATTCAGTTGCTCTAAAATGTATAAAGTAAAAAAATGTCCAGGAACGGCATCAAGCAAACCTAACTAAACTTAACTAAATTGTACCTTAACATGATTTCTAGCAGGGTCTGTTTTGACGGTAGACATGGACAGAGCTGGACATGTGCTCTGCTGTTCTAGCCTGTCTTCCGGCTACAGCATCTGCTCTGTGCATGATGCAGTCCAGACGTACCTTCACTCTCGTGTCAGACAACTGGCTCACGACACCATGATCAGACACCAGAAAGAAAAGAGAGGAAGGAAGCACATGTCTAAAGTCAAACAAGATGTTACCCTTTTCCACAAATCATTGTACATTGTACATTGTATAATGTACACTTATACCCAGACCAGGTTAGAGCGTCGTCCAACAACCAGGCCAACTGCATTGATAGTTCTACAATGTCGAAAGCAATTTGTTGCGTCGTCCTCAACAAGATCAAACAAAGAAAAACCCTGCATTCACAGTTCCTTTAGGTTGAAGTATTTGATAATGTGTACAGAGGGGTCTTTCAATGGAGGTTTTGACATGCTTCACGTGTAGGACAGGAAGTTAAGGAATGAAAAGAGGGGATCCCGACCTGCCGTCACACAGTGGAGAGGACTCTCCGCAGTGCATACTGTTATTTGAAACTGCCGCTAGATGACTTCTCAGGGCTCCTCTGATGTTCTCATGTGTTCTTCATCTCTCTTTCCTTACATCTGTATTTTCTACTCTTATCTATCTTTAACCCTGCTTCTCTCTCTGCCTTTGCTTTGGTCTTTCATCTCTCTTGGTCTCTGTCTTCAACTGTCTGCCTCTTTCTCTTTCTGTGACATGCATGCACACACTCACTCACACACACACACACACACACACACACACACACACACACACACACACACACACACACACACGCACACAGAGAGAGAGAGTTGTGTTTTCCACTGGTTTGTGTTCACATGTGCTTCCTCTACTGCGGCAAGCTGAACAGCATGCAGTTTTGGTGTTGACCCCTAGATTGGCCTCAGTGTTCATTTGTAATAAAAATCATTTTGGTTTTGTTCACTTAGGTTTTTTAACTACGAGGTCAAGAAAGCTGTGAAGACCAATCATCACTTATGCACCAAAGAATACTTCTGAGAAAGACTGATAATACAGTTAAAATTACAGTAACACTAAAAAGACCAGCACCTTTTATACACAGGTTGCAGATCGAATCACTTTTGTGTTTCACATACACAGAATAGGTCAAGATAGGGAGTAGCAAAATAATATTAGAGAGTTTCACGTCGCTTATGACGTGATATAAAAAAAAACAATGTTAAGCAGTAAAAAAGGAACATGTCTGTTACAGTGCTTTGAACGTGATCACCTGCCTGTTGCGGTAATGTGAAGTGTGCCCTTTGTGGGTTTGTAGGGGAATTAGCCCAGTTTGTGAAATGTCATAGTCATTGCTCACCTCAGTGTAGCTCTCACGCTCTCCTGTTCGAATCTGACCTTATTCTCTTACAGTATATCTTCTGCCGACCATGTGAGACCTCTTTTAAAATGTTTCTGTCACACTTGTTTGTTGAGGACCACTTATAATAATAATAATGAATTCATTAATTAATCATTTTGGCTCTGATAAATTACTACTGTATGTCTACAGGTGTAAATGATTTTATGTCGTTTTGTTTTGACAACACTTTATAGCTGGGGTCTGCTTGATGGAAAATGTTTTGTGGGCATCTGAATATTTGATGTTAATGTAATAGGAATGCCATAAAAGCTTTTCAAATCTCAATTTATCCTGTCAAACCGGGAATTGATTGTACCTGCAAATTTATCGCGTCCATCATTGCCTTCACCATTTCCAGGACACCACAATGAACCATCTGCCCGTAAACACCATCCAAATCTCAACAAGATATTTTTTCACATTTGATATTCCAAGGGGTTTAACTGTCTCATTTGAATTATTTACTTGTGGGTTTGAGAGCCTAAGGGAAAACTATTGATCTCTGAGATTTAAGGCCTGTCACATGGGTTAAATGGCACTCTGCAATGCTTATAGGATGGAGTGGTTGTGCCCTCCACAAATGGGCTTAAAAGAAGACTACAATAGAACATGGAAAGACCTCACTGCAAAAAAATCCCTATCAAATATAAGTGCAAATATATTAGTTTTGAGCTTGCTTATGCTTAAAACAAGCACATTTTACTGACAGTGAAATAAGTGAAATTCACTTGATAAGATTTCTTAAATTAAAAGAAAATGTAGTTAATTTAAGTCACTTTAAGCCATTTATATTAGATACAGTTAGATCCAATTAGATTTTAAATGTCAAAAGAAGATTATCAAACTAAGTTAGATGTAGTTTTTGCAGTGTGAAAAATGAAGGCTAAGGAAAAACCTTGCAGACTTTCTGCCAAAATAAATATTTAAAAAGGAGAAAGAGACTTAGAGAGAGCAGCAGTGTATGTCAAAGCGCGTCTATTAGAATAATGTTCATAGTTTATGACCCACACTTTCATGCAAGCAAGTTAACCACATTCTTTTGTGAACAATATGTCTCCAAAACAACAACAAAAACAATCGTTTATTATTGTTTCTTTTACCCAAACATCCTTGTTGATCCACAGCGGTGCATGCTTCAGTTTCATGGAAGCACTTGACCAGCAGGTGTAGAGCAAGCCCACCTATAAAGACCTATGGCCACCAACGCTCTAGTCTCAGCTCAGCATGTTGCTGCTGCTTACTACGACGACATGAAAAGTGTTTATGAGGATAATGACAACGATGAAGACTATGAGGATGACGATAATGCAGACGCCGGCCAGAAAGCGCCCAGCCGTGCTCTGCAGAGGGTGGGAGGGGCACAGCACAGCACAGCAATCAATACATAATATCTTACAAATTGAATTCGACCTGGATGGACCCAGCGGGCGTCTGTGGCTGCCTGCAATCTGTGGACGAGTGCACAGTAAATCCTAATGACCGCTACGGGAGGTGTGGGGAGGCGGAGGGGTGGGGAAAGAGATGGAGGGTGTAGAGTCTTCACAGAGGGGCGTCTGGACTGTGGAGGAAGGGGTGGGAGGCGGAGGAGTCAGGCAGGAGGTGCGTGATGGACTGAGGGGAAAAAACAAGGTAGTATCGGTTTATCACGTCCAGTCAGAGGGTCACCCCACTTCTCCCTATCATTATCTCCAAGAGGATTCAGCCCTACATCTATCTCCATAATGGTGGGCTTGTTTGGACACAGTCAATTTTATAGTCCCATTCTGTCTCCGCAAGCTATGTTTGTGTGTGCATGTGCGGGTGTGTGTGCGTGTGTGTGTGTGTGTGTGTGTGTGTGTGCATGTGCGGATGTGTGTGCGTGTGTGTGGGTGTGTGTGCATGTGCGGGTGTGTGTGTGTGTATATGTGTGTGTGTGTTTGTGTAGTTTTCGTGCTGCATCCATTTGTGTAATATGCACATCTTTTTGCATGTGTGCATGTTTGTACATGAAAACATGCACATAGATTAAAGCATTGAAATTAAATGGTAAAACTAGCAATAGTTAACATACTGTATGCTTGCAAGTACAAAACCAAATAATAGTAGATTTACCGTAATGCTTTCCTATACGTTAACGGTAGAGTAAGATGTAGGTTAAGTATTAACGGTGATCTATGTTAACACTGTATTTTTTTAAATAATTGACAAACACTGACATTTTGAGTTTGAGTTATTTTTCTAGAACTTAAAACATTACCACAGACCTATTTACCGTGGATATATACTGAAACCGGGGATTAAATGTTTTTCTTGAGAAAAATCTACTTTTTCTCTAAACGTCTGTGCAGCTCACCTAGTTTCACTTTTGTAACAACAAAAATGGTATTTCAGAGAACGCGAAGGGAAAGTCAGAGCCATACATTACATGGTAATTTACCTCCACCGTGTTGGTCTAGAGAACCTCAGTTTCACAGGAGTCATGTGATTACATGAGAGAGCAGGCCGACAAACAAAGGCCGAGGTCAAAGTGAAAAACAATCTGCGTGGTGGAAAGCTGGTCAATTCCATCTGCTGCGAACACATAAGACCCTCAGTATCTCCCCAGCTCCAGTGACACGGGGCCAGTGTGCGGGTGTGGTTTACACGAGAGGTTCTACATACGGCTGGACCTGCCAGGGTTAAGGGCACATTTATTTGAGTCTGTCTAATTGACACGTTGCGATCGATGGCGGGAACAGAAAGCATAAAACCTCTCTTTGGGGTCTGCCAATACAGAGCCGCTCCCCCTGGGAGGGCCTCACATGCAAGGGGGCCTCAACCCCATCACTCCATCACAACCTATCTAAAGAAGTGGGTCCTCCTTCACACCCCCACTGCCAGTCTCATCCCTCGCCACTTAAACAAGCCAAGATGGATACATAGACACACATGCACGCAGATCGACTGGTAAACAGAAAACAGACACACACACACACACACACACACACACACGCACACACACACACACACACACACACACATCAAATCCTTATTGATCACTACCCTCCTGTTGTGCCGGGGTTTCACACTGTTGGGGGGCCGGCTAGCACAGCAGGATGGACCAGGCTGATCCACTGATCCCACCATGGACAATTGGCTCTTTCCCTGCAGCATTTACAGGATGTGACAGTTGATTTGTCACTCTCGCTCACATCGCTGTCACAAGTGCAATGCACATTTTGCTGTAGCTATCTCAATAGAAATGGTCTCACGGCAACAATTGTCCCAAGTCAGGTTTGTATTTGCGTCTCGAGTCCGAGCTGCAAAAAAACGACTCCCCTTCTCTGATTAACAGGACCCATATCCGCCCTTAAGTGTGGCCTAACTTACACACCGTGATGCACCCCTGCTTTATTAATGGAGCAACACATTTATAGTTGTATGTACATGTGTTAGCAATGTTAGCATTACATTTTTGCATTGCAAGTTCAATGTTCAAACTCCGCACACATAGGCTATTAAGGCCCTCGCTCCCATTTAAAGCTCAGTGTGTAAAGGCATAGTCCATTGACCAGCAGTGACCTGACAGATGGAGCAAAATGGTTGCAGTGGCAGTACAATTTGGCAGGGGGACGTGCTGACATCCCAGAACCCACTAGGCTGCCATGGACACAGATGTTTCATCGTATGGCATTGGCTCTTCTAGCAGGACGCACTGCCATAAATCATAACCGTTGGCAGATAAGAAATAACAATCTTGTGTTTTCAATTCCAGTGTGCACATGTGGGTGTGAACTTAAGGGATTGTGTCTGTGTGTGTGCATGTGTGTGTGTGTGTGTCTGTGTGTGTGTGTGTGTGTGTGTGTGTGTGTGAAAGGGGAGTAATGAGTATTAGACACATTCTGAGGAGGCTGAATCCATGCGTCGCCCAGCACCTGTCCTTGGTCTCTCAACTGGCTGTGGGAGAATGAGGGTGGGTGTGGAGGGTGAGGAGGAGACCAAATGTCTGGTGGGATGGAGAACGAATCAGTCCAAATGATTATAGGGGCAAAACAAGACTGACACGCAAATGTTTGTGGGTGAGGGGCAGCGTGGTGCACTGTGTGTGTGTGTGTGTGTGTGTGTGATACCCATCCCCCCACACCCTGCTCCCATCATGCATGCCCACACACACCTCCCCTTGCACACGCCTCTTTGATTGACAACCCCATCTAAGACCCCCCCCCCCAGCTGTCTCAGCCTCTTCCGTTCAATGAAAAATAAATACCTGCTTAATCTACACACCGACTTTCCGGAAGTGAGGAAGCTGATGTTCACAGGCAGTATCTGTAATACATCTGTGTCCGTGGTGACGACAGTGCAGTGCTTTGTTTACAAATGTGTCCCAGACTTTACGTAGTAACGGCTTGCTCTGCGAGACAACATGCGGCTTAAGCCCTTCTACTTCCCCAGCCCCCGTCTTTGGGAGCCTGGTTGCTCTTTGGATTTAGCCTTGAGGGCAAAACCAAAAGTCTAAACCCTCACCTTTAAACCTGGAGTCTGACACAGCGCCATGGCCTCATCAGCATTAAGAGGAAGAGCCTAATTAGCATAGTTTAGTGTGAGTAATGAGTTGGGGGTAGAGCTAGACAAGCTAGAACATTCTGTATGTATGCAGAGGTTTTAATTAGGCAGGGGCTGGGGGAGGGGAAGGGGGGTGTCAGGGAGAAGAGTTCTAGGACACAAGGGAGTTGTGTGCCACATAGCTGCATTGACTGGCAATGTCACATCTGATATTTTCCCGTTTAGATTATGCAATTTATTCACGGTAGAGTAAAATGTAGGTTATATGTTAAATATATTTGCAATTGGTTAAAGTTTCAGAGAGTAGGTAAAGCAGAGTGAAAAGTGGAGAAAAAAAGGGTTTTCTTGTTTTTCCATGCAGAGAAAGGACATTTTAAAAAGCTGTTTTTATTTAATTTGATCGATAGGAATCTAGTTCAAAAGCGCCATCAGGGAGAAGTCAGTGAATACATTAAATGTGTTAGCCCTGAGGGCATTGCAAATATTCTGACTTATTTAAGCCATGACCTAAAAACCTGACAGCAGACATGCTTTTGGCATGTCACTAAATACTAAATGCATACAATTACAATGATTAGTAACCCTGGGTACCTCTAAATGTGTTTCTATTTTGTAATAGTGCCGGACAGGTGTTATCTTTCAGTTGAAGCTCCACTTTGGACAATTATCACATTTTGTCAAACCAATAGGCTACATTAAGATACTGTAAGGAGGAATTCTAGTTTTATTTCTTATTTCTGAAAACAACATACATTATAATGCAGTGACTCTATAATAATTACCCTATTAACAACAACAAATAAAAACAAATGTTGCCATTGGAGATGATTCTATTTCAGTCACTTCTGTTAAGGCGTAATTGTGATTCATAATGAGGTTCATAATCTTGACAGCAATGTTGTCTTTGATAGCATAGCCTACCTACAGTATGAACACAAATGGAGGCTTGACAACACCATGATTTTCTTAAAAGTATGATGCTGTCAAAATATTTAGCAAAGCTCTCATCATTTTTTTTGACTGATTGGAAGCTGCATGCGTCGTTTGTTTGTTTTATCTCTCTTGCAGAGGCTGCATGTTCGTATCTGCGTACTAGAAATGACGTCAAGAAATTGAGAAAGGCAAGCCTCTCCTTGCTGCTTGCGGTTTTCAGTTTGTTGCCATGGCAGCAGCCACCACTTCCTGCCAAGAGTGGTTCTTCCTGTGTTCATTCATTTTTTTTTCTTTTTTTTTTTTTTTTACATGCACTCCAGAGGAGTTACGGAGATCTGTGTTTACAATACCATATATGGGGTTTTATGAACAATGAGAATAGGGCTTCCCCAAGTTAAATAAACACTGTTAAGGGTAATGCTCTCTCTCTCTCTCTCTCTCTCTCTCTCTCTCTCTCTCTCTCTCTCTGTCTCTCTCTCTCTCTCTCACAGACAACAACACCCAATTCCATGCATTTACTGTATCTCCACTCACATGTAAATGGGATGTAAATGTCTATACTATCTGACCGGCTATTTCCAGACACTGTGAAACAAAGAACAATGCATGTAGCGGTTTGGTTCACACAGGCTGTTATTTGAATGTACAGTAAATTACACTCTGGCTACGATACGCTCCGCCCACATGCTGTATCTTTCTGCCCTCTCGTGCACTCTCTGGCCTGGCTGGCACGAGCACCTGTTGGAGACAGTCCAAACCGCTGACCTACCCTTTTTATTGAGTGATAAATCACATAGTTTGTATAGCCTGGCGTGGTCAGCGCAGAGCAGCCAGAGTACACCTCTCACAATTAACTTAGACAGACACCTAATTAGGCAACAAGCCTGTGTGTCGGCTAAGTGATTCTCTGGAGACACCGTCTATGCCATACGCAAAAAGAATAGTTTATGCTACAGTATGCTGGCTAGCATTATGCTAGCTAGGCTAAGCTACAGTAGCCTCTGGAAAGGCTAGCAGCGAGCGAAGGCTAGCAGGCTGTGTTTTATTGTTGCCATGCTGTGTTCAGTCCTGCGCTGTATGCTGGCACAGGCTGTGTATAATTGTTGGCCTGAAGCCACTCCCCTTTTTATTCCGTGTTATTACATTACTGTGTGTAATGTGTAAATTCAGTAAATCCCATAAACCCCCCTGGTGTTTGTCCTATAATTGGGGATATTTTGGGACCATTTAATTCATGTATTAAAAGTTGGCTGGAGTTGCGGGAACGTATGAGCAAATGGTGATTTTCAACAATGTATCCTGGATGCATAATGTGTGAATACATTATGGATGTCTAGAGTGACGTCTGTGACATCACAGCGAGGCACGGAGAGAGCTAAAATGAGGTGAGGGAAGCTCAGCTCACTTCACTCCCACAGCTGCTAAAGGGCACTGGGGCAACTGCAGCAACAGTTCCATGCTTTTCTCAAAAACAAGAGAGAGAGAGAGAGAGAGAGAGAGAGAGAGAGAGAGAGAGAGAGAGAGAGAGAGAGAGAGAGAGAGAGAG